>OVAQ01001135.1:0-20644 GCA_900406345.1 Erysimum cheiri | reverse complement strand
AAACACATAGATGGAGGGTAAAATATGGGATATATCAATCAACAATATTCAATTTACTTTTCAGGGTTTTGCATTTGAAACTTTGGTGGCCACTAGAAGTGAAGTTCATGCTTGGTTTAGTCACAGAGCTTCTGGAGTAGAGATAAAGGGAGAGTTTCCTGGACATTGGAGTGGAAATGGGTTTGTTAGGATAGCTCTATGTGATCTTGTCTCATTTGAGGACTACAAAACTTGAAACAACAACCTCCAGTTGAAATGCATATATGAGTTCAACGATGTTGAGACACCGTCTACCACCTCTAATTGCCATATTCGAGGTTAATCTGATACAGTCTACGCACGATTAAGTCCACTCATATGTTCATTGGCTACACCAATTGGTTGAATATAAACAAATGTTAAGAAGAGGATCAAAAATGCGTTCCTACTTAGGCTTCCATTAACTTGAAAGTCACAGATGGTACTACTGAGATTATGAATTGTGAGGTCTTGAAGTGCGGTTTTAGTTTAGTTTATGTCAAGTTGGGAGGCAAGCTCAGGGAGCTCAAGCTACTTTGTTATATTTACTTCTCAATTACTGTTTTCAAATATAAATAAACACACAAAAAATCACTAGCTTTTACACATGATAAACAGTGATTGAATTTGCAAATTTCTGACATTATAAAATAACACAAGAAAACTCACATTGGAATTCATGAGTTAGATATCCAAATAAAATATCACTATAATACAAACGTGTAAAAATTCTTTGTAGAGTAATCCAAAACACCCAAAAATTCTTATTCAATAATCTGGAAAACTAAAAACACAAACAAACCTGATATTTATGAAACAACACAATATCGAATGAGCAATTAAATTGCCAACGATTGAAGGTAATATATCGTTAANTTAAAAAAAAAAAAAAAAAAAAAAAAACATCTTGAAACTAATTATAGTTACAAAATAAAACCAAGAAAATTTTGATTATTTGAGTTTCAGAATTTATTAGTCAATACTCAATACCAAAGAAATCCAAACAAATTAAAAAATATATATATAAAGTAATTTGCATAAAAATAAACTATATAATCAAATAATTATTAGATACAATTTTGTAATTAAAAGTTAGAATCAAACCCCGCGTGTAACGCGGGTCTTCACCTAATAGTTTTAAATATTGAAATGTTTGTGATTTACTAACGTTTATTGATATTTGTGATTGTGTGCAGATATACAATGTGAAGGAGATGGTGATGCTAGAAATAAAAGGAGATATTAATTTCAAATTAAAGATAATGATGAATAGTTGATCAACTATCTACAAAAATTTAAATTTCGATTAAAAAAGTTAGACATTAACAAAAATATGGACCCATGATATACCGCGGAGTACAAATTTGTTCATTAACTGGCTCTTTTTTTTATATAGATTTTTCACACGAAATCTCTAAAATAAATATTTTCATAAAAATTGAAAATTAAAATAAAAACATAATTAAATGAAATTAACTAAATACAAAGTAAATTATATTAATATGTTAAATTTTAATATTGTTTCATATATAAATATGGAAAATATATACAACGGAAAATCAGAAATGAATATATAATAGTATAGAAATGATCATAACGAGACATAAATTACGTCAAATCTAATAAAAAAACTAAAATAAAATAAAATATATGACAATAAATAAGGAGATAATGAAACAAATAAAAAAATAACAAAACAAAACATAGCAAATCAAAATAAATAGATAATAAAACTCTTGCGCGTAGACTAGTATATTGATATATATATATATAGATATATATATATATATTAGGGATAATTACTATAAACACCTGTTTCAGCAAAATCTTTACTAGAAAAATCCACCCAAAATCGGCTTACTAGAAAGACCTAAAAAAGTTGTGAGATGACTTTAAAACCTATTACCCTTGATGTATTTATAAGTTGTGTCATTTTGAATTAAAAATAGGTAAAAAAAAAATTAAATACAAATGTAATATGATAGACATCATATCAATTTCCAAACACATAAGCGATAGACAGCCTCGGACGTTTTTATCGCCGGCAATAAGAGCCACAGTCAAAATACAATTATACAAAGTTAAACACTAAACAAAATAGACAATATTAAGTTATTAACAAAACAACTACAATTTAAAATATATATACAACCAATTAAACGCAAACTTTTAAATTGACTCGAATTATATGTTTTTTATAAAAAAAAAAAGACAAATTGATAAAACAGTGAATAAAAAGACAAATTGATAAAACAATTAAATTGTAAGACAACACCATTTATAAGAAATCTGAAAGAAAAAAATCATGAAAGTAAGTAGACTAATGCAAAACACGAATAATTTAAGGTTCATCGACTCTTTTTTTTTTTTGGTGAAGTTAAGGTTCATCGACTCTATGAATACTATAAGAGTTTATTGTCCTTATTTTGTCCTATCACTGCTCCGACTGCTAAATCAATTGTATTCGAAGAGTAAATCCCAATATAGGGGTAGTACAATTAAATGTTACGAAAACACATAATAAAAATAATTAAGAAGATGTATATGATATAAGAGAATAAATCACAAGAAATTTCAATTTTATAATCAATTACAAAAGTTGAGATAACAAAGAGATTAATGAAAAAAATATATATCAAATCAATGATATTAGTCACTATAAAAGCAAAAAATAATAAGAATGTCTAATAATATGAATCTAACCACAACTACAATTTAGAAACAGTTAGAAAAATACACGTATAATCAACCAAATAAGTAAAAGCATTAAAAAAAAAATTAAAATGATAATTTTTTACGCATATACTATTTTTTTAACATACAAACCCGTGTGATGTGCGGATCTATTTCGAATACCTCTAATAAATTTATATCTTTCACATACTATCTACAAGTGTCTTCTTTTTTGTCATCAACTATCTACAAGTGTCTAAAACATTTTAAATGGCAAAACTTTTCATCAATATCTCACTTTTATTTGACCAATTTAACAAATTAACTTAACAGTATTATATCATCATCAGCAAAAAAGATTTTAAATCAAATTTCTACGTTAAATGTTTTAAGCTTAGTTTTTTTCTTTTCTTTAGTTACAAGTCAAACAAACAATTAAAATAGTAAGTCTAATGATTGAAAAATGTGATCATGCTCTCGATGTATCCCATTTTTGTCAACTCTTCCTCTTCGGTGTACTACCTTTTCTCTTAATACAATTATTTATGAACAAAGGATATACTACTTTTACCAAAAAACAAAGGATATACTATTTTTCTTCTCGAAATGGGAGAGCAACATTTATTATTGCTACAGTAAGGGGTAAGACGTGAAAGCGGGGAAGTGGGGCCAACCACACAGTGATGCAGAGAGAAAGCAAAGGGATCAAAAAGTCCGTAATAAAGCCAAGCCTCAAGCTGCTTATTTTGCCTCTTTTGCCGAAACCGAGAAAAAAAAACAAGAGCGAGAGGAAGCCAAGAAAAGAATTGGTGATGAGAAGAGGAGCTTTGTTGTGTGGACAGGCCGAAGATGAGATTGAACAACTTTCAAGAGAGAGTAGTCATTTTAGTCTTTCTACAGGAATATTACCATCACTTGGAGCTAGAAGTAATCGAAGAGTTAAGCTGAGGAGATTCGTTGTATCTCCTTATGATCATAAATACAGGTCTCACTTTTACCCTTTCTTGTTTTTTTTTCTTTCTTCGAGTTAACAAATAACAACACATCTGGCCTCTTTATCTTTTAGCTTGATTCTTCAACTTTCTTTTCATTCTTTGATTTTTGCAAATAGGAAAACACAAAAATTATTTTACTTTAGGATCATATTTAGTAACTTTTGTACTTTTTAAAGAATACCCATTATCAGAAAAAAAAAAAGAAAAAAAAATTGAAGAATGTTGTATTTTAACTTTGTTTTGGGTTGGTGATCAACTTTTGTATTTTTATCATGAGTATATAGTTACACTGTAGTAACTAACCTTAATCGTCCCTATTTTCTATTGATTAGATAAATAATCATTTGGTGGATGACAATTTTACCCTTGAATACGTGTTTGTACAATAAATAACATATTACTAGTTGATATGTGATAGTAATAAACTATTTATCTAAAAAATACGTTATCATTTAGATTCTTTTCATGATCTGCTACCACGTCATTCATAAAATATTAAAATTACAGACAAATACATATTTATTTGATCAAACAAACAGAATTTCACCTAGATTATTTAACTAAATAACTATTAAAAAGCTATTATCTAATTAACTTATTTATTTGCCCAAAACTTTTTTTTACTTATTTATTATTATTTTTTTCTCAAAATGTTTTGGTTATTTTGAGTTTCGTGACAACTAAAGCTTCTTATATATTCAACACTTGGAATATTCAAATCCTAGTTCCCTATCGTTCTTAATATTCAAAAAAGAAGATCTATAAATGCGAAGGCAAATGTTGAATATTCAAGGCCACCATTATTATTACGCGGGGTTGGCTAATTTAGCTGAAAAGACGCCTTTGCTTTTGGCTTTTGCTTTTGGGGATAATATATAAATGAAAAGGAGGGAATGTGGAGCATTCTAGGCTACTCATTCCTTGAGTTGAACGATTGATACAAATCTGATAAATTATTAAAACCAAAAGTAGAAAAACGTTTCATCCGAAGTGATTTGTGTTTGAGTGATTTGCTGTTTCAATAACAAATCATATGCTATTTAATCATGAATTTTTAAAAAATCTAATAAAATTCAATATAATTGAATTAGTGATTTATAAAAAATACTTTAAAATCCACTGTTATTGAAAATATTTTAAACATTGGATTTTAAATAATTTTAGAAAATTGTAGAATAATTTTTTAGTTAAAAGTACATAAATATGAATCTCGTGATTTTAAGTAGGATTTGTGAGGATTTTACAATAAATTATAACAACTTGTCTAAATTCATCCGAAACGATCAAAAACATATAAAACTCATTAAAACTCAGAGCATTTAAAATAAATGGGTTAAATGGGAGATATACATGTAGAAATTTGAGGGGTATACTCTACTATATGTTACAAGTGTATAATGATTAATTTGAAATAAGGATTATTGAATAAGGCTGAAATGGAAGTGTTGAATGCAGGATATGGGAGGCTTTCCTAGTGGTTCTTGTGGTTTACACAGCTTGGGTTTCGCCTTTTGAGTTTGGGTTCTTGAGAAAGCCAAGGCCACCACTCTCTATCACCGATAACATTGTGAATGCATTCTTTGCTATTGATATCATCATGACTTTCTTTGTGGGTTACCTCGATAAATCAACTTACCTCATTGTTGATGATCGTAAACTGATTGCATTTAAGTACTTGCGTTCTTGGTTCCTTCTTGATCTCGTTTCAACCATCCCCTCAGAGGCGGCTATGAGAATCTCATCTCAGTCTTATGGATTATTTAACATGCTTCGTCTTTGGCGTCTTCGCAGAGTCAGTGCCTTGTTTGCCAGGTTTGAATCACTGAAACTGTTCTTCTTTCTTTCATTATTTTCTCTAAATCTTGACATTCTCTTTTTAACAGACTAGAGAAAGACCGAAACTTTAACTACTTTTGGGTCCGATGCGCAAAACTCGTTTGTGTAAGAACATCAACATGTGTTATATTCGTATAATGTTTTCTTTATTTAATTACACTCTCAAGGTAGTAATAGTGTAGATACTAACTAACCAGAGAATGTTGCAGGTCACCCTTTTTGCGGTTCATTGTGCTGCGTGTTTCTATTACCTTCTCGCAGCACGCAACCATGACCCAGCAAACACATGGATTGGAGCATCTGTTGAAAACTTCCTAGAGGAAAGCTTGTGGTTGAGATATGTGACTTCCATGTATTGGTCCATCACTACTCTAACCACTGTTGGTTATGGTGATCTGCATCCCGTGAACACAAAGGAGATGATATTTGATATCTTCTATATGCTTTTTAACTTGGGATTAACCGCATACTTGATTGGTAACATGACCAATTTGGTAGTCCATGGAACAAGTCGGACTAGAAATTTTGTAAGTTAGCATCTGCATCACTTGTTTAATCTATGGTTCCATATGACAATCACAAAATTTTGTTCTCCTTTTGCAGAGAGATACAATCCAAGCTGCTTCAAATTTTGCTCATAGAAACCATTTACCACCTCGTCTGCAAGATCAAATGCTTGCACATTTATGTTTGAAATATCGGACCGACTCTGAGGGGCTTCAACAACAAGAAACTCTTGATGCACTCCCAAAAGCCATTAGATCAAGTATATCACACTTCCTTTTCTACTCCCTCATGGATAAAGTCTACTTGTTTCGCGGAGTATCCAATGACCTGCTTTTCCAACTGGTATACTGATGAAAATGCATGTGAAACATCATTCATCTCCCATTTTCGACACACAAATGAAGCTACCATTGCTCTGTACATTTTGCAGGTCTCAGAAATGAAAGCTGAGTACTTTCCACCAAAAGAAGATGTGATCTTGCAGAACGAAGCGCCAACAGACTTCTACATCCTTGTGAATGGTACCGCGGTAAGGAACCTTTACAAAGTTCTCTACAGTTTTGTTGACTTGACATAAATGAAATGAACGCAACACTAACTTACTACTATTACATCTCTCTTATGATGCAGGACTTGGTAGATGTAAATAGTGGAACAGACACTGTAAGTCGGGTCACTTGGTGGATGTTTCTTCTTTTTGTCTCTAAACCGGTGATCTTGGAGTTACGATGTAACTAAAGATTCACAAAGAGTAATTTATGGAGAATTTCAGGTTGTGAATGAGGTTAAAGCTGGAGACATTATAGGGGAGATAGGGGTGTTGTGCTACAGACCACAGCTGTTTACAGTGAGGACAAAACGTTTATGCCAACTATTGCGTATGAACCGTACAACTTTCTTGAACATTATCCAGGCTAATGTAGGAGATGGTACCATAATCATGAATAATCTTCTTCAGGTGGGTAAACAGACCTTTTTGAGGTTTTGAATGATAGAATAAACAGTTATTTGCTGGTTCTGATTCTCTTTCTTTGGGAGAGCAGCATTTGAAAGAAATGAATGATCCCGTGATGACGAATGTTCTGCTGGAGACAGAAAACATGCTTGCACGCGGTAAATTGGATCTTCCTCTCAATTTATGCTTTGCTGCAATAAGAGAAGACGATTTGCTTTTACATCAGTTGTTAAAGAGAGGACTCGATCCTAATGAATCGGATAACAATGGCAGAACACCTCTGGTCAGTGGAGTTCACATTCTTTTGTTGTTTTTTCTCCCATCTAAGCTCTTAAAGAGTATTAACTTCAATCTCTTGCTTTCTTGTGTGACACAGCATATAGCAGCATCGAAAGGAAGTCTAAATTGTGTGCTTCTTCTGTTGGAGTACCACGCAGACCCCAATTGTAGAGGTAGAACTGCTTGTTCAGTTGAGATACTTTCATTTTAATTTCAGGTAATGTCATATGAGCTGATGGTTTTGTTGAAATGTAAATGCAGACACGGAAGGGAGTGTACCACTGTGGGAAGCAATGGTGGAAGGGCATGAGAAAGTTGTAAAGGTACTATTAGAACATGGCGGTACCATAGACGCAGGGGATATGGGTCATTTTGCTTGCACGGCGGCTGAGCAAAGCAACTTGAAGCTACTAAAAGAAATAGTTCGACATGGTGGAGACGTTACCCGTCCTAGAGCCACAGGCACCTCTGCACTCCATGCTGCTGTATGCGAAGAGAACATTGAGATTGTAAAGTATCTTCTAGAGCAAGGTGCGGACGTTAACAAACAGGATATGCATGGTTGGACAGCAAGGGATCTTGCTGAGCAACAAGGGCATGAGGATATTAAAGCTCTCTTTCGAGAAAAGTTACATGAGAGGAGGGCGCATATCGAGACAAGTACTTCAGTCCCTATACTCAAAACTGGGATCCGGTTCCTCGGTAGATTCACTAGTGAACCCAACATCCGTCCTGCATCAAGAGAAGTGTCATTCAGGATCAGGGAAACAAGGGCAAGACGGAAAACTAACAACTTCGACAACTCGTTGTTTGGGATATTAGCTATGCAAAGTGCACCCAAGAACGGGTTACCTACGGTAGATGAAGGCAAAACCAGAAACCCGGTGAGGGTTACAATTAGTTGTGCAGAGAAAGATGAGGTGGCCGGGAAGCTGGTGTTGCTTCCTGGGACTTTCAAGGAGTTGCTAGAATTGGGTTCCAACAAGTTTGGTATTGTTGCTACCAAAGTTATGAGCAAAGACAACAACGCCGAGATTGATGATGTAGATGTTATAAGAGATGGAGATCACCTCATCTTTGCCACTGATTCTATACATCCATAAGACTATCTGTCAAATTCTATTACCTTTTGTTATTAATGACAAGTTGATAACTTTTGTTTTTACAACTTTGTCAAAAAAAAAAAAAATGAAAGACCCTCAATAAAGAATGCTTCAAGGACATATACATGCAGACACTACAACAAATAACATAAGCTGGACCAACCATTGAAGGTCTGATGTTGTCTACAACATGTTTTTCCACCAAAAAGAAGAAAAATGTTAGTCTCAAAAAAGAAGAAAAAAAATGTTAACCAGTTTGAAGAACAAGGTAAATTCATTAGGAAGACACAAAACCGAACAGACACAAAATATTAAAAGCTGAAAACTCAAGAACCTCTTCTGAAAAATTGAGTGGTTTCTAGATTGTTGAGACCTTGGGGACATCAACTGGGAACTCATGAATTTCATCCATCCATGGGTTCTTCTCTTTCTTAGGGTTTACCGATTTTACCGCTCTCCAAACTGCGCTGTTGCACTTGAACCCTGAACCAAAAGCTATCTGCCAAATTCTATCACCTTTCTTGATCCTTCCTTTGGCCTCACTATATGCTAATTCATACCAGAGAGAACTACTGGATGTGTTACCAAACCGGTAGAGTGTCATTCTCGAGGGTTCCATGTGCCAATCCGAGAGTTTCAAGTTCTTCTCTAACTCATCAAGAACAGCTCTTCCTCCCGCGTGGATGCAGAAATGCTCAAATGCTAGTTTGAAGTCTGGGATGTATGGTTTGATCTTCATCTTGAAGAGTTTTCTTCCCACTAATGTTGCAAAGAATAGAAGCTGCTCAGATGTCGGCAGAACCAGTGGTCCCAACGTTGTGATGTTTGTCTTTAAAGCATCACCCGCAACAGCCATTAGTTCTTTAGACAGGGTTACACCAACCTTACTTGTGGAATCCTCTTCTTGAGTTATGCAGCCAAAGCACTTATCATCAGCTCCCTTATGGGTCCTAACCGTATCAACAAGCTCATATTTCGATCTTCTTCTGTCCCATCGTTTGTTAGAGAGAAGAATCGCTGCACCTCCCATTCTAAAAAGACAATTGGAGACAAGCTTTGACCGATCATTCCCGAAATACCAGTTCAAAGTAATATTCTCCATGCTGATCACCATTGCATAAGTGTTGGGAATGCTGTGAAGAAGATGTTTAGCAAGATCGATTGAAATCAAACCTGCGCTACAACCCATTCCTCCCAAATTGTAACTGAGTATGTTCCCACGGAGCTTATAGTGATTGACAACCATGGCAGATAACGAAGGTGTCGGATTAAACAAACTGCAATTAACGATCAAGATCCCAATATCCTTAGGGTTCACATTCGTCTTGGCAAGAAGCTCATCGATAGCTCCAAACATCACAGTCTCCGCCTCTTTTCGAGCTTCTTTCATAGACGGGTTTGGCGGAACATTGAGAACAGCCTCAGGTAAATAAGTAGATTCCCCGAGCCCCGAACGTTGTAAAATCTTGCGCTGGAACTCAAGATTCTCCTCTGTAAACGAACCAGTGAGCTTAGAACGCTCCATAAAGATCTTTTTAGTGCATTTACGCGAATCATCGGGTTTAAAGCAAGAGAAGTCAACCAAGTAGACAGGACGCGGCCGAGTCATGAAGTAAATTGTCATTAAAAACACAAGAAGCATGGAACAAACAACCACTGAGATAAGATTGTACTGAAGATGCTCCCATAGGTTACGAAGATCGCTGAGAGAAAAACTCGAAATCTGCGCAGCGATTACAAGCACCAGAGGGGAGAGGAAGAGGTACATGCCATGAGTGATAAGGTAATGATAACCAAGCTTCACATACTTAAGCTTCACTGATTTCTTGAAATCAGGAAGATTACGATCAGATGATCCCATCAATGGCCTTTTCTGTTCAACATCCATGGCTTCTCTGCTTGTAGAAATCAAAATGATAAAGAATTACAAATCACTATGTGACATTTTCAATTTGAAATATCAATATTCCGACAAGAACAAAACCACTTGTGGAACCTAAGACATTCATTTCCAATCTACTTCCACTAGATTATAATCAAGATCGGAATGTTTTTTCTTTTAAATGCAAAGAGAGACAATTCATAATGCAATTACAAGTCCTAGATTCGATTCATTGGGTTCGGGTATTTTTTTAAAAACATAAAAAGAAACAGAAAACAGAGACTAACCTTACTTGCAGAACTCTCGGTGCTTACGGAGAAACCGAGAAGAAGAAGAAGAGAGATAGAGAAAGATGGTAAAGTCTAATATTCTTTTCTCGTTGCACAGTTGTCGCAGTAGCTGTAGTTAACTGTTTTGTTTTTTCTTAATTGTTTTTTTTTTTATAACGTCTTATTTTAATTGTTATTTGCGAGAACAACACTAGAGGTTAAGAAATAAACATTAAAAAAAGATCTCAGCTTTATTCGGATCTGACCAAAAAACGAAAAAAGAAAAAATCATTTAATTTAAAGATTTTTTCATTGACGAAGAAAAAACGTTTTATGTTTTGAAAATGAGAACTGTCGTCGATTTATAGTTAAATGGTAATAGTGTAATTTGGCTGAAAAACTAAAGATAATGGAATCTGAAAAAAATAGAATAAATGGTAACAGCAACATATAATAATATAATTTAAAAAGTTTAATTAGATAATCATGAATATAAAGAGGAATTCTCTAAAAATACATTCATTTTAGTTTAGTTTCCAAAATACCACAAATATCAAATTATTATTTTGGTGACCAAAAAAAAAAATCAAATTATTATTCAATGGTATGAAATTTTTAAATCCTTGGTTTGGTTTGATTATTTTATATTTAGGATACAGTATTTAGGGGGTAAGATTTAGTGTTTGAAATTTAGAGTTTATAATTTGAAAATTGAAAATTTCATTTTAGTTTTACTGTATTTTTATTCAAAAGACAAAAACCATTGTATTTTAGAGGATTACCTAATAATAAATTAATTAAAAAGTATCCGAGTAGTATCCGCTAGAGAAACAAGTCTCAACCTTTCTTGGCTTCTCTGTGTTTTATTTCTTTTTTTTTTTTTTGGTAAAAGCTGTGTTTTATTTCTTAGCAAGTTTGTGTAGAGTTTAATGGTCTCTAAGGTTTTTTGGTGCAAAGGAATCTTTAATTCGAGGACTTGAGAATCAAGAAAGCTACAAAGATACAATCTAGTCTTTTTCTATTAATCTGGAGCTAACCCTGTCGTTTTAATGGTGAAACCTGTTTTTCTGGGACATCTTAATACTAATAACTACACAAAAATAGGTAACATTGCACTTTTTTTTTTATGGTGAATTCTTACAGGCCACTGGAAACTTAGAAATGGCAACGTAGATGTATCAAAAAGGCAATTCAAGGAGTGACAAACACCAAAGAATATATGTGTTCTACTAACATGATTTTGAAGGCGGTTTCGTTGGCAACCACATTTTCTTTGGGTAAGCTTGAGTCACACATTAGGTAGGTTTTGACTTTGTGCATATAGATCCTAGTGTGAATTATCTGGTTATATTATTAGTCTCTGTATGTGTTTTGGTTTTCTTAGAATCCTTGGTGATGCGGAGAAGACAATAACAAGTGCATTGACGAGTGTTGAGAAACTTAACGGTACTGTGTGGTGTAGTTGTATTTTTTGTCATCAATTCACAATGATTAAAGCACCAGACTAATGGATTCTGCGATTTTATCACAAAAGTAATAGGTCTATAATAAGAGGTAAGGCTTAGCACATTTTCGTCCAAACAACAATTGCTAAATTAGCTAACTAGCTAGTTAAAGACTGATCTTGCATAAAATGATATACACAAATAGTCAATAGGACAAAGATGTTAGTGAAAAAATGGAGGTGAATCCATGCATAGATGCACCAGCTTCCTCTGAAACAACTCATAGCTTTCGTTAACAGCCATCACATCTTCACTCTCTGAATCAATACTCCAATTCTCTGCAAGAGTTTCTCGGCAAGCCATGATGAAAATAGCTGCTGTCTCTGGCCGCTCGGCTTTGCGAAATGCTGCTAAAGCTTCCTCAAACGCTCCTACTGCTACATATAGTATCACACCCCTGAAAATTCCAAAACTTCACATTAAGATTACTTGTATCCTCATTTCTATGGAATACATTATTTTTAAAGGATGTATATACCTCCACAGGTTGTGTTCAGTGTGCACAACGTGCCCTGCCCATCTTTGCAACACCCTGAGTTTCAAGTAAAAAGAGTTATTTTATTTGATTACTTAAGTGACGACCATTGACATAGATAAAGATTAGCTGACACACCTCGCATAGTCAGATCCGTTTAAATGCGTCGCTGCCAATGTTGCAGAATCTGTCCAGCACCCAGCATCTTGTAACTGCAGTAAACCACACATTTAGCAACTCTTGGCATCTGAAACACATTGACGTATTGTCCAAAAAGTTTTAAGAAAAACCTAACCTGTGAGCATACTTCTTGGTATCTTCCTACTGAACATAGAAGATGAGTTCCAGAAAGTGACCTGTCTGACCTTACCATGTTCGCTGCAACTACCTTTATATGGAAAACAATGTCAATGAATAAAAGTGTTCTATGATTCACCATCCAGAGATGAAATATGACAACTTATACTACCTTCACCGCTAGCTCAACGAGAGATTTTGACACGGTGGAAGATAAAGCAACAGCACGCAAGGCATTTGGATAGAAATAACAGCTATCTGGAGAAGTGGAGAGTAACAGACTCACCGCACCTTCCAAGTTCCCAACTGATACAAGTCTGCTCATCAAAACCACAAAGTATGTTAGCCTCAAATTTTGAAGTATAATGTTAGTCTGGAATGGGATGAGTACTAACTCATGTACTCGGTTCTGAATGGCCTCTTCCCCTTCCAGTTTCTCATGCCATGGGATTCTCTCGTTAGCGCATACCCATAACTCTTTTTGTTCAAAGGCCATTAGTCTGAGCTGACCTTCACTCTGTTCACCAACAAAAGAAAATTCACAAAGGTAAAGCACAAGGTATTCAATTCTAGTTTATTCCACAGTAGACTAACCAGAGAACAATTCTTCTCAAACCCTGAAGCTAATGGTTCCTTTGATGTAGTTTTATTTAGCATAGATGCCTCCTCAAAATGCTTTTCCGGAGACTTGCTTGCTTTTTTGTTGACTACATGGTTCATGGCATAGGGCAGTTGTAACCAGAAAAGTGCCTCAGAAGTTTCTCCAAAAATTGCAGCCGCGAACGCAAATCTTGCAGCACAACCCTTATTAACTAGACTGGAATATAATTGTGCTTTCTCATCATCAAGTAGGCAGCCTTTTGCCATCGTTTCGAACATTTTTACAAAAACGAGTTGAGAAAAAATCATTCTTCATGAAAAGGCAGACAAAATGTTTTATAAAGAAGAAATAACAATGAAACGAAACCTTCTGAGCGATATGGTTCTAGTACTTTAAGAAACATTTCCAGCACTGCAGGGTCACCGATTGGTGGGAAATCAATCATGAAACTGCGAAGATCCTTAGAAGATGAAGTTCCTCCGGGAATAGAATGTGGTCGTTTGTCGATACATGTACTAGAAGTGTTGAACCATGATGGCTTTACGCCTAGCTGCAAGATCATCCGCAGTGCCTGCAAATAGACTATATAAGTTAAAGTACTTCTGATCAACTCAAAACCAAACATTAGTTAACCTTACCAGGGCATGTGGTGTAGGGAGTAGCATAGGAGTGCATAAAGGCACAGGACGAAACATGTTCTTGTGAGGTTTTGTGTTGGATATTTGGGCTGTCATTTTTTCATCTCTGTATGGATTCAATTAATGAACATCAAGAGGGTTCTCCTCTGACTTCACTATCTATTGTAAAGGTTATACACTAGGAAACAGATACATCACTTACACATGAACCTCCACCAGACGGAAGCTACCATCAGTTCCAGCAACACACAACACAAGCGAGTCAAATTTGCTAGCTCGCAGGGGCAGCCAATCAAGTTCAAGTATAAGCGTGCCAGGAATTTGAGGCCGCATAAGAGAAATGGCCAAAGGATCTGGTGAATCCTGCAATAAAAATACAAAGGCCATGGCTTACAAAAGAATGACCAACTTGTTTACAAATGACACGAGTAATGCTATAAGAAAAAGTGTCAACTACAACATTGCTATGACTAATGTATAAAAACAGTGACATTTTAATCTCTTATAGCAATGTTTAGAAGTTGCAAGAAATCTTACGAGATCGTAGATGGAGAATGTGTTGTCATAAAATAGCACTGTAATTCGTCCTCTGCTAATATCACCAGCAAAGACGGGTGAAAATTTGATCTTCTTTATTCCTTCTCTGCAGGTGTTAAATGAAGACGAGTTACCGGATGCTACATCCCACCACCGTATGTTCCCTAACTTGTCACCTGTGACCTGTGTTAAGTGATTTTATAAGAAATTGCTTCAAAGCAGCTAGAGATAACATCAAGAGGCAGAGTACATACAACATGAGGTAAGCGATATGCCATAGCAGTAATTAACCCATCAGATGAAATGAAAGAAGACGCCGGCCATTTCGGTCTAACAAAAGAATTGATATTACATGTCAGAGCATGAAAAAATACTGTATGTTTTCTCTGAAAAGCAACCTGAAATCTCGAATTCTTCGTCCGTAAACTTCAAATACGCCAAGCGCACCATTTACTAGTGCAAAAGCAAAACTTTCAGAAGCATCATCTTGAAGTCCATCAGAACCTACAGCTTCTGTTAGAAAGCGAGTCTTTTGTCATAAGTTTCAAGGTAAGATGACGAAAATGTTATAGAAAATCGCTTACTCGAATCTGATGCTTTTGGAGTTCCAGTGTCATCTGGTGTGACATTTGTTTCCTGATTGTAAGACATCGAAGGCTGCTTTGAAAGTCTCTTTTGAGCTAAGCTTGGAATTGTTGGGAGAGTCCATTCTAGAACCGTGAAAGGGAGAGCTAGTGATCTAAGCTACATCGAAGTACAAGTGATAGTAAATATAGTTACAATCTCATCATAATTTTCTTGAGTATATTTACATTAGTTGTATGAACCACACTTACCATCACAGGGCTTTTAGTCATTGCCCATACTTCTACAGGCGCATCACGAAACAAGATAAGAAGATACCTGAAAACAAAATGTCAAGGACTCTTTTATCTCTTTGTGAAGCCTATGAAAAAGTAAAGAGACCAACCTCCCAGAAGATGAAGCCCTTAGAGCTCTTATAGGTGCTCGCTCTGGCTTCTGCAAAACTCGAAAGCCTCTACTGACACCACTCCGAAGACATGTGACGACGAGCTTATTAATATACCCACCTGTTCGTTTACTCACCTGACACCGCGAAAAGAACCATTATCATTTTCGTGTGGTGGAAAATAGAACAAAGATCATTAAGGGACCTTAAGGAATGAATTTTTAATTACCCGACTACAAGAGAATGAAACGAGTCTCGAATTTCCTAGCCAATTTAAACCCTTTATACTACTGGTGTGTGCAGAGAAACTTGCTGCCACTGCGTTTGCAGACACATCAACAACATCAATTGTGCCAGCTTCAGTTCCCAAAGCTACAAGAGGAACTACTACAGCAGGAAAATTCCCTCCACCTTCATACAATACATTCTTATCCATCAACTCGAGATTTTTCTATCTTATTTACTATTAAATTCACGAGTTGTCGATGCAACTCACGAGCCAATGTTGCTGTCATGGAAGGGGTTGGTACCGTAAGCACAGTCACTGTGGAAGAGAGAAGCTGAAGTTGTCCAACTAGTGTGATCTGTATCAGTGAGTTTTATGTAAACACAAAAATCATGAAGGGGAAAGATAGAGCAAAGAAGTTTCCTATTCCATCATAGACCTCGAAAGATATATTTGGGTGGAGATCTTGATTGCCATTAGTTGGACTCTCTAGCAGCTTGTCATTAGTCTGAGGATTAGAATCCTCATTTCCATTGAAAGTCAAGATCCAACTCCATATTTTACCATCATCAGATATAGATATGAAATGTGTTTCGAAACGAAGAAAAGCATCGTTGTTGAAATCAAAAGAAACCTCGAGCTCTGAACTATCCAAAAGACTATCAGAATGGATAGACCTCATGTTCTGGAGGGTTGAGTCCAATTGGGAGATTAAAAGAGTTAAAAGAGAGGGTGATGGTACAGAATTACCAATCGTTGGCATCAACTCTTCGATTCCACATAAGATATGGACTTGTTCTCCTCTGCAAAAGTGAGATTAACACAAAATACATTAAGAAAAGACCACAGAGAGAACCAAAGATGAGAAAAGAACTTCATGGCTCACTCTTTTCGTCGCCAAATGCTGAGCCTACCATCGAGGTGAAGGCAGTATAGAAACTCCTGGCTTGGGTCAAGAAAAACATCTACAAACTTGGCGAAGCCACGAGGTAATGCTACTACGTAGAGGGCTGCTTCGTACTTTAAATCAAACACGACAAGCTCTCTGGGAAAGATGGCGAAGAGGATGTGTTTCCAATGCGGTGAGAAAGAAAAATTTGCGGAATAGAGAGGGAAAACAGCTGATGCAGGAGACGTTGAGTGACTGCTGCTAGTAACGACTTCCCGTTCTAGCTTCTGTAGATCGCTGCAGTCCGTTTGGATTTGAAACTCCTTCAAAGGGACGTCATTCTCAGTTATCCCAAGAAGTTTCAAAGAGAGAAGAAACCCTTTGAGCCCGAGGACGCAAAAATGGCGGGAGTCGAAGGGGTCGCAACGAATGCAGGATAAGAACTCAGGCGATGCATCGTATTTCCAGAATAACTGTCCAGAATCCGTGTAGAGCGAGAGAGAAGACGGACCGGAAATGGCAGCAAGGACGTAGGATTCTGGCCTAGCCAATACCCAACAAAGGCCCTGTACGCCACCGCAACCAAGGATCTTCCCTCTAGCACTGTCACAACTTTGTTCAAGCCATTGGCAGACAGAACGCAGGCGGAAGTCGATAAGAGCGATGCGTCCGAGGTGATCACCCACAGCGATGAGGAGATCAGAGGAGAAGAGATCACGCTGCACAGGGACAGGAGCCCAACGAACAGAGGTAACCGTACAAAATGCACAAGAGTTAGGGGAAGGGAGAGAGACAGTGGAAATGAGCTGGAGAGAGCGTGAGTCGACAAGAGAGACAGAAGAACCAGAGGCAAATGCCAGGAGGCCGGAGTCGCTCAGGTCAGCAGCAGATAGGTTGCTTCGGGTCGGTGGTCCGGGAAGAATACAGTCAGAGGATGACCACATTTTTTGAATACTGTCGCTCAAAGCATTGTGGAATTTGTATGTTTGTAATTTGGAGGGAGAGAGAATAAGAGGCTAATGGCGATGCGCTTCTCTTTAGCCTGAAGACTCTCTATAACTGAAACCCCCAAACCATTAGGATCTATTTTCCCCAACACTACGTTGCTACATTCTCATTCACAAACCTATTTTTATCCTCCACAAAATCAGTCTTGTATTACACAAAATGAAGCAGAACCTATAGGCTTGTCACAGCCTCAAATTTATGTTATAAAATTTGTTTACATAAGATGTATATATAAGAGTGTCTGATGATATTTTTCTGAATAATCTCTTGGCTATGATGTATGAGAGTTCCACTAAATTTGTGCTCCTAACATTTCGTTAGCCTCTCAATTCCCTAGTAATAATATATATTACTGCTACGAATGTATTGCAAAATCCGAGGATCCTAGCACCAAAGCTCATATCATTTCCACAGTTATATCATCTGGAGGAGAACCGAGACAGAGATGACCAATACCGCATAGTAACGAGATGCCTGCAAAAAAACGCAGAAGACATTGATACTCAAGATCGTCAGTTCGTCACTATGAATTAGTTGAATCTGAATATAAAGTCGGTTTTAGATTCAAAGAGCAAAATATCATACATAATGGATATGGTCATTGCCAAACTTACAAATATACTACAGCCTCAATAATCACAGCATTCATACCTTTGATGATGAAATGAGTGACTTGGTAGCATCAGACTTTAGGCTGTCGAATCCAATGTCATATGATATGGTTCCATCAGGTTTGAAAAGTCCAAAGTGTGTCTCAGAACTCTTGCCCGGTTTTGAGTTTTCGTTGAACAATGCAAAGATATAGGCTTTGAGCACCATTTTTGGTCTAAGAGGAGTCCCTTTCTTCTTTGCAAGCCTCTTCCTGAGGTTATAGTTATAGGTTCTTGCGTTCTCCGGTGTTGCTGCAGGTTCATCTGAATCCCCTTTAGAAGCCCACCCAGTTTCAGTGATCATAACCTCCATCTTCTTGAACCCAGCATCTTCCAGGGCCATGTAGGCAGCATCGATCTGAGCATCAAGCATGTTATCATAATGTAAATCAGTTTTCGGGTCATATATGCCTTCCGTCGGCTTGAAAAGAGCATAGTTGATATCAATCTCCTTCGGATTATAAGTGTACGCCAAAAAAGGGTACGCGTTCAAACAAAAAGGAGAACCAATCTGATTAAAGAACTCCAACAGCGGCTTCATGAACTGAACAACATTCTCTTTAAACACACAAGACGAAGGCGGGTACGAATCAGAAAACACAGCCTGCGAATGAGCCGTGGTGATCTGCACCGTTTCCTCCAAATTCATTTTCTTCAACGCATTGTAAACATTTTTAGCTGCACCAAGTAAAGCTCCAGCGAGCTCAGAATCACCACCACCAAGAACTTCATTTCCTATAGCAATACCACGAATCCGAGTCTTGGGTAAAAAAGACTGAACATTATCTTTCACCCAAGTGAAAGCATGATCAGCATTTGAACTCATCTCTTTTAAAAACCCATTTGGTAATCCAACCACAAGATCTAAACCAGTTCCACTAAAAGCGGTAAGAACAGAATGATCTACATCGTATATACGAACATTCCGGATTTTAGCTTGCTTCAGAAGTAACACCACTTTATCCGGAGATGGTATGTTATCAGCAATTCTTCCATAATTTATCCCATAAGTTCCAACAAAAGATGATCCTTCAACTTTAAACTCTAAAGACAACAAAAAAAAAAAAAAAACTTATCAGCGTGAAAGCAAATAAGAATCTACAGAATTTATGAGACGAGTATGTTTGATTAATCGATAAAATTAGCAAAACCCATAAGTATGAATGATTTAAACCTAGAAAAATTTTCTAAATATAGAATCAAAATTAAAAATGATTAGAGAAGAGGAAAGATACAGTACCTATAGAAATCAGATTGATGAAGAAGAAGAAGAAGTTGAGAAGAATCAACTTTGAGTTTCTCATCTGATGAAAATTATCAGAGAACTGGAAAAAAAGTGGAAGAAGAAGATGCAGAGGTCATCGAGAGTAAACGAGAATCTGATTCGAAAACGACATCAAAGCCATAAAAACAAAATCAGATTCTTCCGATCAAAACACTTTCTAGTAACAAAAACCCTAGTAAAAAGTCTACAAGAGATCGATGAAGCTGGAGAAGAAGATGATTCTGCTTCACTTGAATGATTGCAAAAGAGAAATATTTTTTGGCGGAGGTTTTTTTTCTCTCTTTCTGGGTTTTGGGCTTTTGGGTTGATTGGGGTTTCTTTTTCGTCACTGTCGAATATATGAATAAGTTGTATCTTATTCTTTTACTTTTTAATTGAACAATTTTTTATTCTTAAAAATTAAAAATACTATCATTTTGGTTTTGTTTTTAAAATACCGCAAATACCAAATCATTGTTCAATGATATAAAATTTTAAATATTTGGTTTGAGTTGATTATTTTATATTTATGGTATAATATTTAGAGGGTAGGGTTTAGTATTTGGAGTTTAGAGTTTTAAAATTGAAAATTTAATCTTAGTTTTGTGGTATTTTTGTCCACAAAATAAAAATGATGGCATTTTAGAGAATTGCTCAAAAAATTACTCTTAGACGATACTTTGATATGCTAAACTCTTTATTGAAGTATGTTTTATTTTAAAGCAAATCAAAAGAAAACAGACCAATATTCATATTTTAATATATATATATATATATATATATATGAATACTGTTTATTATGTATTATAGTTTTTGGTCTGAAGTTGGTTTATCATACAAATATGCAAATGAAGAAAAAGAAAAAAGACTGATTTAATTTTGATATGGTATAGAGTGGACTGACTTACAATAAAAAGTTAAATCGAATTTAATAATATATGCATGATAAAGGGAATAAAATGGAAATTTCGTAGTTGTTAAGTAGTGATGTGGTTGGACGGTGAGTTTCTTTGGACGTACCAACATTACGAGTTTTAATCTGAAATACTCTTCAGATTCAAAATTTA
>OVAQ01001134.1:0-20645 GCA_900406345.1 Erysimum cheiri | reverse complement strand
CCCCCCCCTATCAGTTGGTATCAGATTCATCTCGTTCCTGGTTTTTGATTTGCGTCATGCCTCCAAAACCCAAGAACCCGGCAGATGGCACTGCTAGCGATACTCGAGCAGATGCTCCGATCAATGATTGGGCTGAACTACGAAACGCCTTGCTGGCGATGCAGGAAAACATACAAACCACCATACACAGATCCATACAAGAATTGAGCGAAACTTTGATTCAACATGCGGGCAATCAGAATCCGGCGAATGATGACAACGAAGGCGACCACATCCAAGATCTTCAACCACAAAACATCCGTGTTGGTAACGTGGGTGGCAATAACCAACGCCCTCAAGATACACGTTGGGAATCGGGTTTTAAAACAGAGATTCCGGAGTTTCATGGAGGCATACGTGGTGATCCTCTCCTCGATTGGTTGGTGACTGTGGAGGAGGTTCTTGAATTTAAGAGGGTTCACGAAGACAGAAGGGTTCCGTTAGTCGCAACACGTTTTCGAGGTCACGCAGCATCATGGTGGCAGCAAATTAAAGCTACGCGACTTCGGTCAGGAAAGGCTCCGATTTAGACTTGGACAAAGCTTAAAAATAAATTGCGTGATACGTTTCTTCCTCACAATTATGAACGCACGGTGTATAATCGCCTTCAGAATTTAAAGCAAGGGACTCGTTCGGTGGACGAATACGCAGAAGAATTTTACCTTCTATGACAGTGAAGTTCATGTTGTATCACACTTCGTCGGAGGTTTACGACCTCAGCTCCAGAACGCCATGTCTCAATTCGATCCAACAACAGTCAGTGAAGCACATCGTCGCGCCGCGTCATTTGAGCAGCAGTTTCGCACTTCGTCTTGGTCTTCTTCGACGCCACGCTATCGTCCATTGGAACAAAACTCGAGCTCCTCCGCCAGTTCGGGTCGTGATCCATCAAACACATCAACCACCATGTTCCCTCAACCCGCAACGAAGGAAGAAGAACAACCATTACGCCGATCAACGCGTCCGAATGCACTTCGTTGTTATGCTTGTGGAGAAAATGGTCACCGTCAGACAGCCTGCCCCAACCAAACTCGCTGTGGTCTTCTTTCCGATACCACAAAAGAATCTCCCGAGGAGTACGACTCAGGCGATGACGAGGAAAAAGAGCACATTACTACTGTTCAACATACTCCTGGTGATGAAGGAACAATGTTAGTCACACGTTACGTATGTTTAACTCCACAACAACGTGAATCTCATTGGCTCCGCACTAACATTTTTCGATCGACTTGCACCATTCGAGGACGAATTTGTACTTTTATCATCGATTCAGGCAGTTGCCGGAATGTTATTGCTGAATCCGCTGTTCAGAAATTGGGCTTACAAGCAGAGATACACCCTACGCCTTACTCAATGACATGGATGCAAGACGGAGTCTCTTTTCGTGTCACCCATCGTTCACTCGTGGCTTTCTCCATCAGACAGTTTTATAGAGATCGTATGTACTTTGATATTGCTGATATGGATGTGAGTCACTTAATCTTGGGCAGACCTTGGCAGTACGACCGTAAAACCATTCATAACGGGGTCGAAAACACATATGAATTTATATGGGAGACGCACAAAATCGTTTTGCAACCATCCCCCGAACCATCACTCACACCTCCTTTACCCACCCCGAACTCTTCACGCTCAGCTACACCCTCCACCACATCGGCAACGTCTTCACGTCACATGGCCATCCTCTGCTCCCAGTCCGTATTCGAAAAGGAATTTCGTGATGAGGGGTTTGCCTTTGCACTGCTCACAACCACTTCGACAGTCAAACTGGGTTTTCTAGCTCTGTCCTTTGCAGCTGTGGTCAACGAGTTCTCCGACGTCTTTCCCGATGAGTTACCCACCGGTTTGCCGCCATTACGCGACATCCAACACCAGATTGATTTAGCTCCGGGTGCCACACTTCCCAACAGACCTCACTACCGCATGAGTCCCAAGGAACATGAAGAATTACGCCGCCAAGTAGAAGAATTGCTTGTCAAGGGTCATATACGCGAAAGCCTTAGCCCTTGCGCGGTACCAGCTTTACTCATCCCCAAAAAGGATGGCTCTTGGCGAATGTGTGTTGATAGTCGTGCGATTAACAAGATCACAATCCGTTACTGTTTCCCAATTCCGCGCCTTGACGATCTTCTTGACCAGATCGGTAAAGCTTCGATATTTACAAAAATCGACTTAAAAAGTGGATATCACCAAATTCGAATTCGGCCTGGCGATGAGTGGAAGACAGCTTTCAAGACTCGCGAAGGTTTATTTGAATGGCTTGTCATGCCATTTGGTCTTTCAAACGCACCTAGCACGTTTATGAGAGTTATGAACCAGGCCCTCCGTCCGTTCATCGGCAAATTTGTGGTCGTCTACTTTGATGACATTCTGATTTTTAGCTCCTCCATCGCCGATCATGTTATCCACCTCAAGGAAGTCCTACAAGTGTTACGTAAAGAGCAATTATTCGCCGCCAAGCATAAGTGTGAGATTGGTACTTCTCGTGTTCTGTTTTTAGGCTATGTGATCTCCGATCAAGGCTTATCCGTGGATGACACCAAGGTTGAAGCCATACGTTCATGGCCAATACCTCGTACGGTCACCGAGGTACGTAGCTTTCATGGGCTGGCCTCGTTCTATCGCCGTTTTGTAGAGCATTTTAGTGGTATTATGGCTCCCATTACTAGCTGCATGAAGAATGTGAGTTTTGTATGGACTAAGGAAGCAGATGAGGCATTCGCTATCATTAAGCAAAAACTCACGTCTGCACCTGTTTTGGTTCTTCCCGATTTCACATTGCCTTTTGAGCTACACTGCGACGCATCTAAATTTGGCATTGGTGCTGTTCGTAGCCAACAAGGCCGTCCGGTGGCATATTTTAGTGAGAAGTTGGCAGGCGCACGTGGTCGATATAGCACATATGATGTGGAATTCTATGCCATAGTTCAAGCCATTAAGCATTGGCGACATTATTTGATTCATCGTGACTTTATTCTCTTCACTGATCATGATGCACTTCGGCATCTCGATAGCCAAGCTAAAGTCTCTTCTCACCATGCTTCTTGGGTAGCGTTTCTTCAACAGTTCACCTTCTCTATCAAGCATCAGTCTGGCCAAAGTAATCGAGTAGTCGATGCTCTTAGTCGCCGCCACAATCTTCTCTCCACTATTCACACCACGGTCCCTGGTTTTGCCACATTTTCGGATCTTTACGCGACGGATACGTATTTTGCGCGCATATTTACGGAGACTGAGCAGGGACTAAATGACGATTTCACTATTCACGATGGATTTCTCTTCAAAGGTTTGCGCGTTTGTGTGCCTGCGTGTAGTTGGAGGCTCCATATCATTCGCGAGCTCCACAAAGAGGGACATGTTGGTCGTGATCGCACGTTACAGTTAATCACAACGTCTTATTTTTGGCCCTCTTTGCGCCGAGATGTGGAACGCTTTGTGGAGAGGTGTCGTGTTTGTCAACAAGCTAAAGGACGCGCCTCTAACGTCGGCTTGTACCTGCCCTTACCTGTGCCAACATAGTCTTGGACCGATGTGAGTATGGATTTTGTGCTCGGCCTCCCTCGCACACAACGCAGCAATGATTCTATCTTCGTGGTGGTGGACCGTTTCTCGAAGATGGCTCATTTTATTCCATGTAAGAAGACGACTGACGCCGTTTGTGTCGCCACTTTGTTCTTCCGTGAGATTTACCGCCTCCATGGATTACCATTGTCCATTGTGTCAGACCGTGACACTCGGTTTCTTAGCCATTTTTGGCGCTCTTTGTGGAAACTTTTGGGTACAAGTTTAGATATGAGCTCCGCATATCACCCACAAACTGATGGACAAACGGAAGTGACTAATAGAGCTCTTGGTGATCTCCTTCGTTGTTTGGTGGGTGACAACATTAAGAGTTGGGATGCTAAGCTTTGTCAAGCTGAATTTGCGCATAATCATGCTTCTAACCGTAGTATTGGTGACAACCCTTTCCATGTTGTCTACGGCTTCATTCCCCGCTGTCCTTTGGACCTCACAACAGTTCCAGATCCGACTCGGTTTCATGGTCAGGCCGTTGATTTTGTTGCTCATTTACAACAGGTTCATAAACAAACTAGGGAGAATCTTGAGCAGGCCACCGCTAAGTACAAGGCTACGGCAGATACTAAGCGTCGTGAGGTGATTTTTAACCCTGGAGATTTGGTGTGGGTTGTTTTGACTAAGGATCGTCTTCCTTTGCGTGAATACAACAAGCTCAAGTCTCGTAAGATTGGACCTGTCGAAGTCTTGGAGCGTATTAACGCCAATGCATATCGTCTCAAGCTTCCACCCCACATGAAGACCTCTGCCGTGTTTAATGTCAAGTATCTGTCTCCATTTCGTGGCGATAACGACGACTCGGATTCGTGGGCGAATCCTCTCCAACCCGGAGGGACCTGATGCAGCGCATCTTCACTTCTTGTTGGGCCTTGTTCGGTGTTTGCTTGCCCATCAAGTTACGGCTTTGTTTTTATTTTCTTCTTTGGTGTTTATTTTATTTTCGTGATCATAGGATATTCTCGTATCCATAGGATAGGATTTCGTTTGGCTTTGTGCTTATCTACGACTCTATTAATATAGATCGTAGCTCCCCCTGTAACTCTTCTTCATCTTTGACATCAATAAAAAAAACCTAAAAAGAGGTAACCTAAGTTACCCATAAAAGAGCTTTGCCTTGGCTTAGCACTGAGAGGAGTACTCTCGNCCCCCCCCCCCCCCCCCCCCTTATCACACTTGGATATTTTCTGAATCGTGGTCTCTATATACACTTGTCTTAAGGTGTGATACTTTGTGTTCTCTAGGCATGTTTTCTCGTCTTGCTGTAGATTAGACTAGCTATGTCGTCAACCTTTTTCTGGAATTGGATATGTTGTATGATTCTTGTATGATTCTATCTATCCAAGTAGCTTTTGTGTATGTGACTGACTGTTCTCCTTTTCACCGAGATTCCAGATTTGTATTGTGCAGTGCAGAGAAAAGTCGGAGGGAGGTTGGTTGATACGAGAGAATCCATACGTGTGCAAGAAGAAAGAAGGTGTGTCATGCAAAGATGCAGGAGACGTAAACTATGATTCTTCTAGAACATGGGCCAGTGACAAGCATGGCTTGCAAAAGACACCAAGAGGGTTCAAGAGAACCTTAATTAGTTCTGAGAAATGACTACTCGAAAATGGATGCTTACTACATAACTCCTACTAGTAATAAAGGACATTTGAGTTATGTAGTAAGCATCCATTTTCGAGTAGTCATTTCTCAGAACTAAGGTTCTCTTGAACCCTCTTGGTGTCTTTGGCAAGCCATGCTTGTCGCTGGCCAATATTCTAGAGGAATCATAGTTTCGTCTCCTGCATCTTTGCATGACACACCTTCTTTCTTCTTGCACACGTATGGATTCTCTCATATCAACCGACTTCCATCTGACTTTTCTCTGCACAATAAATATGGAACCTCGATGAAAAGGAGAACCGTCACTCACATACACACAAGCTACTTGGATAGATAGAATCATACAAGAACCATACGTCCATACAACATATCCAATTCCAAAAAAGGTTGACGACACAGCTAGTCTAATCTACAACAAGACGAGAGAAAACATCCCTAGAAAACACCAAGTATCACACCTTAAGACAAGCGTAAATAGAGACGACGATTCAGATAATATCATAGGAAAGATACCCTAAAATACAAGTGGAATCACAATAATAAACATTAGTATAAAATGATCAAATTAAGATAAGAACAATAATCAAAGAAGAAGACAACAAGGTCGAGAAACAAAACTCAAAAACCGCGGGAAAAAACGCCCTTTGTACTCAAAACAAGAAAATCACTCCATGAGGAATAACATCTATATGGTTACAACGAGAATTTAACAAAAAAATCAGTTCATTAGATCAATGAGCTTGTATGAAAAACACATGAGATGAATACGTTCATCCTGAAATTGTTCTTCGAAACCTATTTAACAGGTAAATAGATGAATCATTACATGAATACGTTCTTTTCTTTGTACATGAATCTTGAATCATTACATGAATACGTCGGAGACATATGAATTTGCTAATTTTTAGCGATATAATATATATTTAATACAAACATTTGATTATTATTATTATTATCTTTGAGCCCTTTTTGCTTCTTTTTTTTTTACTATCTCTCCGATTCAGTTTGAGTTACTTCTTATTTTCTTTATCTCAGGAGCTGTTTATACTGATGTTGATTTTTGCAAAAAACTTTGCGGGGTATCAATTATTCGAAGGTGGCCCTTGAAAGATTAAGGGCTTGAATGGTATACTACTTATTCACGTTTTCACGTTTTGAAAACGTGATTCCGTTACTTTTTACCATTCAGAGTATTTATCATTTATCAAGTTTTGACGTTTTTAGAAAAAGTGATTCCGCAATATACTACTAGCGTGTTAATTAAAAATATAACTAGAGAAAACGAAACGTGATTAATCTACTAAAAGTAGTTTTTTTAGCGTTTTGCAACTAATCTACAAAACTTTTTGTGGTTCAGTTCGTTCCGCTAATAATTATTCCATTATTCCGCTATTTATGTGACATACCAGTCAGACCCTAAGTTTGATGTAATAAGATGTGTATTCGTCCAACTATTTTGTCTTGCCTAAAAGTTTTCTGTTTTGAATGTTGTCTCAGTGGTGAAAGCATGGAAAATGCATTACGCGCTTGCTGCAAAGGAATTAAAACACGTCTGCTAATTAATATTTTGCTCTTTATATAAAAAGGAATTTGAAAGTTTCTCTTCTCATGTGAATCAGCTTATTTTATGAGAAGCTTCCTCACGACATATCTGAATGCCATGTCCTGCTTCTAGACCCTGTCTTAGCCGCAGGTACTCGGTCTCTTTAAGTGCACAATTATGTTTTAGTCTTTTTTGATGGACTTTTGTTTCTCTAAATTCATATCTCGTGATATTGCTTCTTCTTGAAGGTAACTCTGCTAATCAAGCCATTTATCTCTCTCAGTGGATGTAGAAGGCTAGAAGCTAAAGATCTTTCTCTATCTCTGCTCCTCTAGCTGATCAAACTGGAATTCATTATGTTTTATCGGAGAGAAATTTCGAATCAGTTAGAATGTTTGCACAAGTAATTTTGCTTAAGGTTTATGGCCATCTTGCTTTGTTGTATAAGAACGAAGAAGAAGATTACTAGAGATTGTGATTTTGTGTATAATGAATTAATGATAAGCTATATATGTTGTTTGTGAGCTTCTCTGTTATGAGTAGAGGATGTAAGTGAAAATGTTCAGTCTGCTTGATTTTGCTTCCCTTAGTTGGTCTCTCAAGTGAATAGATATTAGATGATCTCGTCTTTCTATTTGGTTATAGGTTTCTTAGCTTGGAACTGCGTTTTGAATGTGGTATTAAAAGTGTATTGTTCATTTTCCATTCAGGTAGATAATTGGAGTATCAATTGTAAACCAAGCTGCAGTTTCTTTAGTCATAGGTTGTGAATTTGGGATAGTGGGAACATATTTTCCCGTAACTGTCGAACCAAGACTTAGTCTCTGTAATATACGATCTCGTTCATCATTAATAAAGAAGTTGCTCTGATCTCCCTCAAATACAAAACAAAGACGATGTTTGCTTATACAGAATTTGTGCATCACTTCTTATTCTCGTATGTATGTTTTGCTTTTGGAAAAACATCTCGTAAAGTCGTGAGTCAACAAGTCTAGCTCGTATTTGATTCTAAACGTTACAAAGACTTTAAATTCTTCTCCAATTTGTACAGATGCATAGATTGAAACAAAACATAAGCATGCGTATCCCTACCAATAAGTATAGGAGGGTATGCTATAAACTTCACTTCCCTTACAATATCTTTTAGGACTTTGCTTTGAGCTTACCCCTAGAGTAACAACAAACTTACAATTTACTTTGTGTAGACTCTCTCCGACTGTTGACCGAGAAGAGCATTCATGTTTTATTGCTGGTAGATGCTTAACTGCGCATGTGTTTCCTTGTAACGCTGGGCGAGGTATGTCGAACATTTTATCGGTGGATATCTATATATGCATCAAAATCATAGACATTTTAAGAAAACTGTTTACCACTTAAAGGTCTTAATAACATAAGGGAAAGACTTACTTGGGAAGTTCGCTTTCTGACTTGCAGGTTGGGAGACACTCCACGAGACAGTCATGATTCGGTTCCACGAAGAATGGAATCTGTGTTAAGTAAACATTAGATGCAACCTCAGTGTTATGTATATCTTATTTTGCTAGATCAGGTTCTGAACATGTTAACCACAAAATTAAGATGCAAGCATTGATCATAAGTGGCTAAAAACACCTAATAACCATGCCAAAAAGCCATCATATCCACAAAGATTGTTAAAGATTAGTAAGAGCCTTTTATCAAAAAAAAAGATTAGTAAGAGCCTTACGGAGTATCGTTCCTGACCATTCCCAAGAACCCGATGCAACGTGGATCTGTAAGGTATAAATGCATGTGAGAAAAATGTTCGCTAGAAAAAAATCACTTCAAAATCACAATCACTTGTTAGCTAGAAGTATTACTTGAAATAGCCATTGCTCCAACGTTCTAGCATATCACCAAGATTCACTATAAATGCTCTGTAGACAGAGAAAATAAATAAATTCACCAAATTGACATATACGAATATAAATCAGATGCTAAGACTGGAACACATGTAGTTAATGGATTGATGGACCTTCAACCATAATGTTCTTTGTTATACCCTTTAATTGGCGGTACATATTCCCACTTCTGAGGCGTCGCGTTCTTATCTTTGCATATCTGCCATCAAATTTTAGCAGTTTCGCATAACTAAACCGGTCATGTCAAAAGATAAATGAACATCAAAAACAGGGCCGCTTAATACCTGGAGTCCCATTACACCATCAGTGGCTAACAAAGTCATCATTCCGAAGTCAGAATGTGCTCCACATGCATATATTCCTTTCGACGGATCAGAAATCCCTAAAGGTAACAAAAGAAGCCAATGTGGTTAACATACAAAGCTAAAGAAATCATAATACTCTGTGATCTTTAATTATAAGAAAACATATATTACCTTGATAGCGCAGCAATCGCATAGTTGCAATAGGCTTTCCAAGCATCTCTGTCCTATCAAAGTATTCCACATCCAAGTCGAGTGCTAACGCCAATAGTCTTGCAATAGCCTTAGAAACCCTCCTGATCATGCATCATCAAGTTTATTATATAAAAAGGCGAAAATATCGATAAAATTTTTTGTTCCTATAGTTATCTTTCTTCAGATTATCAACAACACAGATGAAATATTCAACTAAACTATCAAAATTCAATGTAAAGGCAAACCAAAGATGAGACTTACAATGCTTCTTGATGATATTTCTCCATTGTTTCTCGCCACCCTGGTAAAACATCTAACCAAAAACATCAAAGTTTTATTCAAAGAAAATGCCATTAACAAAATTAACAAAAAAAAAAAAAACACTAACCAGCATCAGGCCAAGGGTTAGGACCATAAAATGGCTTATCCCAATGAGGATCATCTTTAGGAACTTCAATTCCAATGTAATAACCTTCTTTGTGATCACCTAAAAGACCCAAAAAAATAAGATTAATATAAAATCAACCAATCAAAAACACCTTTTGATTTTTTGTGACACAAACCATTGACTTGATTCTTGGGATCAAGAATCTCATCAAGAACAGGTGTGTAGCCTCTATGCTTTTCGTTTCTCAACACTCTCATCTTTTCCTCTAAAGGAAGAGCAAAAAACTTCTTGCTCTGCTCGAAAACATCGTCCATAAACTCTTCGTTTATTCCATGATTGGTCACATAGAAAAATCCACAATCCAAACATGCCTGAAGCCACAAATATCATGCAATCAAACTTTTTTTTTTTTAATGATCTTAACATGCAAAATCTAAATATTGAGATTTGAGATAAACCTGTTTAAGGGAAACAACTGAATGATGAAGATCATCGTTAGCGAGATCGATACAATTGAGAGATGAAACTTTCATGGTTGAGTCCTTCGTGTGATTCTCCATCTCTCTATCTTTCTCGAGTCTCTGTTTTTTTTTTTTTGCTTTTTCTTTTTTTTTTTTCTTTTTGTAACTCATAAAGGAATTAAAACTAATAAAAAGGGAATTGCAGCCGAACCGACAATTCCGCTGCCCGCTGCCCACTCTAATTTGGAATTGTAATTGAGTGTTTGGTCCGACCGAACCGGTTTTTTAATTTTATAATTATAATATCCATAATTTTCTAAAATATCATTGATTTTGTTTTTAGGTCAAAATATCACCAAACTAAAACTAAATTTCAAATTCCAAATTCTAAATTTTAAATCATAAACACTAAACTCTACCTCTTAAATATTATACTTTAAACGTAAAACAATCAACCCAAACAAAGATTTAAAATTTTACACGTTGATAAATAATTTTGTGTTTATGGTACTTTTGGAAATAAAACAAAAATCATTGTATTTTAAAAAATTATATTTCAATTATAATATATATAATTGAAATCATTGAAATATCAAAAAATTTAATGAAGTAATTTTAAATCATTTTAAGAGTAAACATTCTCAGTGATTTTTGATCGGTGCTCTATTTTAAAAACTCTGAGAATGTTTACTCTTCCTCCGAGTTTTTTCAACCGATTTTTGTTACTACATATTACCTAGTAATTCGTTGTCTTTTCAAAAAAAAAATATTATACTCAACAAAATCTATGTTATATTTCATAAAATAATTTTTTTGTTTATATAGATTTATCTTCTAAAATTCAAATGATTATATTTATAATTAACAAGATTTATTCTTAAAAGTTTTAAAGTAAAACTATGCGCAATGCATGAGACATACATCTAGTGAAGATAATGTGGTAGTTTAGATAAGATTTTTTATTTTTATTTTTTAATTTTCTCTTAGGGTTATTGGAGTTACTACTTCCAAATTATTTATTTCAATGTTTAAATTAAAATATTCACTAATCAAATCATAAATTTAGTAGAAATAATATTTTTTTAAAGTTTAAAACTTGAAAAAAAAACTGTTTTTTCTCTCTTCTCTCTCTTCTGCAACTCTTGCCGTTTCGTTCTTCAATCCACTGTCACGACCGGTGACCGGCATCATGCCGGCGCTGTGCCTCTAATTAATCTATATAGTTTCTGTTTAATTTTGTTTGGGTACCGAAAACACTTTATCTTTCGTTGAATCTCGTTGGAATCCTATATCCATGTTTGCAGATACGATGATGGTGATTCGGGCTTTATTCTATCTTATGTCAGTTCGTTGTTGTCGTGATGTCTCTTCCTGCAAACTGCTGCAAAGCGATTGTGTAACAACGAAAAATCGGTCTCCTATGTTGAAGATTTCTTCTAAATATCGCGTCATCTTTCTCTCCTGTTGTGAGAGGGTACTTCCGACCTTAATCAGGCCAAAGCCCAAGAATATTTGTGTCGGCTTCCTTCCGTCTTCGAACGGTGTTCGTCGTTTCACCATTGGAACGTGTTGTTTTCAATTTAAACGAGTCTGTGACTCTAATTTGGTTTCCTCCGAATTGAAAAATGGAGATCAATTTTGGATATGGGATCCAGGAATAAACGATTGTATTTTTAATGGTTGGGTGATAGATTCATGGATGGGGCATCTTGATTTTAACCAGATTGCAATTTCCACTATTCTCTCGGTCTATCAAAACCAACGGACTAATGTCAATGGGATTAGAAGCCGACAAGGGGTTATCAAGTCTCCATCCATTCTTTGGAATAGTTTTTCACGGTGTGAAGTCAAAGACGGAACTTCTTTATTAGTTTGGAATCTCATCCAATGGGTTATAAATAGAGATGAAGATCGCATCATATGGAAGAAACATAAGACACTGGAAAATAACAACAGAATTGGCCTCAGCGTTAACTTCCTGTTTCTAAGGACACAATCCAATGGTGGTGATGGTTTTGTTGTCCCTCTATCAAATTTTTCAGGTTCTATGAAAAAGGAAATCATGGTTACTAACGAGCAACGATGGGTAGGACGTTACAAAAGACATGCTCCAAAACCATTTGAAGCAACATATCAGTGTATTTGTTTAATCAGAGTGGTGCAAAAAGCATTTAGGAGTTTATCTATAAGATGTTAGCCTTTTACGAGTATATGAAGAGGGGACTTAACAGATTTCATCTGTTGCCTGTAAGGCTTCCGTTTGGAAAGCAGGGTCACTTCCACTTCTTCATCGAAATTGTGTTCTATTTCCTTAATTTGTTTCAATAGTTGTATTTAAATGGTTTAATGTATCATGTCAAACATTTATGATATAATATATATTTGATTTGCCGAAAAAAAAAAAAAAATAATACATTACCAAAAATGAAAGGACCATTTTGTCCATAAAATTATCTATTTTTGGCGATAACCGAAATTTTTTTTTTTTTTTTGTCAACCGAAATTTTTTTGACCATTTTTTTTTTTTGGCGATAACCGAAATCTATTACCAAAAATTGAAAAAGAAAACGCATTCGTATTTGGTTTTCTTCTTATCATTAGGAAAGTTAAATATTTTTATTCACCAGAATAAAATATTGTTTACAGGTGCGTAAAAGATGCATAGAATATTGTTTACTTTTGGGAGCAAATCATGGAGGTGGTTTACTCCTACTCGTTACAAATGAAAGCAATTACTAGGTTGGTTGCAAATATTTTTTTTTTTAAAACATGGATTGTATGTAGCTAAAACATAAGAACAAAAAAAGTGATCGTAGGAAATGTTTTTATGAGCAATTTGTTTTGACGTGGCCAAACAAAAGAGCAAGTTAGCTGATGTGGTTCTCTGATCTAACGCAATTACATATGCAATTGTCCTAAGAAATTCTTCAATCACAATTTACCGCACTGAACGCTGACTTTTAGTCGCCTTCTTCGACAGTCAGCATCTTGAAAGATATTTTGCGAAAATAATCCACCTGAAAAAGAAACAGTATATCAAAAAAGAGTGGGATGATATCAAGAAGGTACAAGTTAAGGGAGCTTTAATCAAGATCGTGTATACAAATTGGGGCTCATAGACTAATAAGGATCATGAGTACCATCGGATCTTTTCGCCTTTGCCTAAGAAATCTATCTATTTTATCACACTAGAGGATCAAAAGTTGTGGTTTGTAATCCACAGACAGTGGAATTGCATTTCCTAAAGGTAAAAACACCATTCCAACATTTGAAACAAAAAAAGAAAGAGAAAGCTTTTGACTTCAACCACTATAAATAAGAGTTTTTGCTGCATGAATTTCATTCACCGTTCAACATATATTCCACTATCTCATCCTTCCACTTTGTCAACAATTTTAGAGGCAAAAAGTAAATGATGGAACCTGATCAATAGCAGTGTTGAAAATTAAATCCTCGAAGCTGACAGCAATTCTCATGAGCTCGTTAATTCCTTTTAGCCCAAGATTTGGAACATGTTTCTCTAGTGTTTCCATTCTGCTCAAATGACAAGTAATTTGTTTGTACATAAACATGTTTATAGGTCAGATCGTTGTAACCTTATATTTCTACAGAACTTTAGCGTACACGATGTGTAATGAACTTACATCTTGTTGGCATTCTTCTGGCGTGAATCCGGTGGCATTTGCATTCGCCAATCACCTATGTTCATGGGAGGTTCTCCTATCGGAAGAGAAGGCTTTCAATTGTCAATGTCCATATGATAACCACTATGTTCTCATAATAAAAATTGAGAAATAAAACAAATGAAGTGTGATATTTCAAAGGACGGGAGGGGAAAAGGCGACCAGTGACCACAAACATATATGGAATTGAAACCCGAAGATTTCTTACTATGGTATCAAGCGTAGTATAGCATATTACATAGCTTACACGAAGAAAATGCATTCAATTTAGCTCACCAAAACAAGCTTCTGCTACTACAAGAAGACTTTAATGATGGGAAAATACAGTCGTTGATTATTTACCCGCATCCAAGGGTTGGCTGTTATTAGCAGCAGGGATAGATGAAGAAGAACCAGCTGCATTTTGCGATTTTGTTCCCACAGTTAGCATCTTCATGGATATTTTCCGAAGGTAATCGGTCTGCAAATCAATATAAAAGAATAACGGACAGGTATACATGGATTTCTTCATACCCCATATATTTGGGATAAGATTTACAGGTCCAAAATTCCGTAGTTTTCCATGTTGTAAAGTCCATTGCCTCACAAATATCACACTACAGAAACAAAAATTGATTGTTCAGAAAACGGTGAATCACCTGGTTAACAGCACTGCTGAATATTTTCTCCTCGAATCTGGCCGCAATTATCTTGATATGGTTAGCTCCCTCTGGTCCAGAAGATGGATGATGCTTCTTCAGTGTTTCCATTCTGCGCAAGTAAACAAAGTAAGAAGAAGAGGTAAAACTTATTAATCAACAGCAAGAAAACCCTTCTGCTTGAAATACCTACGGCCTACAGGATATATGAGGAATCATGATAACATTGCAGAGACAAAAAAAAAAACTTACATCTTGTTGACGATCCTTTGGCGTACATCAGGTGTCAATTGAGTTCTCCAGTCACCTGTGTACATGGCCGGTTTTCTGCTTGAAAGAGAAGAGCCCTATCAAGTATAAGACTTCTATAACTCAATCTAAACATATCAATATGCCAATACCTCAAACGTCTTATGATATGTCTAGTGCACAAGTTTGATATACGAGAGAAAATAAATTATGTACACTAGAGCACAAACAAAATATTGAGTTGGAAAGTTAGTTAGAACTATCAGTACCAGTTTCCTTCACTGATCGGCCTCAAATTAGAAGAATCAATACCAGTTTTGTTCACTGATCGGCCTCAAAAAATGACAACACAATGCGACAATGCGTACAGTGAACTTACATCTTGTTGGCATACTTTTGGGGTGAAATCCGGTGGCAGTTGAGTTCTCCAGTCAACTGTGTTCACAGCAGGTTCTCCTGTCCGAAGAGAAGACTATGAATTGTCAATGTCCATATGATGACCAATATGTTCACAACGCATCAATAATAGATTTCTATTTCCATAAAAACGAATAACAAACATATATGGAGCTGACACCCATAGAGCATATTACATAGCTTACACGAAGAGAATGCATTGAATTTAGCACACACCAAAACAAGTTTCTGCTACAACATGAAGGACTTAAATATTGGGAAAGAGAAAGTGGTTAATTATTTTACCCGAATCCAAGGGTAGGATGTTATTAGCAGCAGTGATAGATGAAGAAGAACCAGCTGCATTTTGCGATTTTGTTCCCACAGTTAGCATCTTCATGCATATTTTCCGAAGGTAATCAGTCTGAAAATAGATATAAAAGAATATCAGGAAGGTATATATTTGGGGATAAGGGATATCAAAAGTCGGTTCTTTTCCACACTAACGAAACAAAAAGTATATGTCGAGAGGAAGCTTAAATCACCTGGTTAATTGCACTGTTGAAAATTCTATCCTCGAATCTGGCAGCGATTCTCCTGAGATCATTAATTCCCTCTGGTCCAGAAAGTGGGAGGTGCGTCTTCAGTGTTTCAATTCTGCGCAAGTGGCAAGTAAACAAAGTAAGAGAAAACGTTATTCATCAATGAAATACATAACAGCACAAAAAACCTTTCTATTTCTACGGTACTTATAATGTAAACATTAGTTAAACTGGATTGCGAGAAATGTGGTAAATTTGCTGAAAACCAAAACACGAGGTTTAATAAAACTCACATCCTATTGACAATGCTCGAGCGTGAATCAGATGTCAATTGAGTTCTCCAGTCACCTGTGTCCATGGCTCGAATAGAGAAGGCTCCTTCAAGTATAGTAGACTTCTACATACCACAATTTTAACAGATCAATATGTGAGTACCCCCAAAGTCCTTAGACATTCATCGTGTAGATGCATACACACGAAAACAAACTATTGAACTGGAAAATTCGGACAATCAGTACCAGTTACGTTCACTGATCGGCCTCAAAAAAAAAAAAAAAAAAAAAAAAGAAANCACTTGGCCGGAGTGACAATACTTCTCTCGGATCCCAGCCACAAGAAAAAGAACAAAAAAAACTCTGAAAAGTAAAGCGCGTACATACGCAAAGAACGATATTCAAAACTTGCACCTCAAAGCCAGAGCCTATCGACGAGAATCGGTCTTCGGGGTTCAGGTCACTACAACGCTCGGAGAGACGAAGAGCCTTTACAACTATGAAAATGGTGAAAGTAGACTTTATAATCAAATTGATATATAAATCCGAATAAACGATGATAGGTAATACGGCCCACTGAGCCCAAACAAGTCCTAAATAATTAAACGTAAAAGTAGAATGAATTTACCGTATTTGTCCAAGATTTCACCATTTTAAATTTGTAAGTGAAACACACCAATTATTTCTCTATCATCCAAATTCTATCCATCTCCATTCAATTCAATTTTATTCACTAATTCTTCTAATGGTACCATTTACACATTTTTCTTTTGAGGCATACAACAATCTATCAGGGTATCAAACTGAGTACATTACCAAAGACGAAAAGTCAATGTAACAGAAGAACTAATAATATACATATGTCTATAATTGAGAGCAAAGAAATACTTGCTATTCAGCCCAAAAAAAAGAAATACTTGCTACAACTTAAGATTTAATATCAATAAGAAATACACTAAGAAGTAAGGACAAATAATTCATTTAAATTCGTGCCCACTCCTTTTCAATCCTTTAAATTTATCACCTATTCTTCTGTCGGACGGTTTTGTTGTACCTTTACGTGAATACCAGAAAATGGAGTCTAAAATTATAGACAAATGAGTCTAAAAATGCACTACTTCATCAGTATTAGAAAAATGAGTACATTACAAAAGATGGAAAGTCCATGAAATTAGTGAAAAAAACATGAAAAGAAAAATGCACTTATGTAATTATTAATTAATTAGTTATCATTAAATATAAAAGAGTGGAAAAAGGAGCGAGAGAGAAACTAACGGAGGGCAAGAGCAAAAAACTTGCTATAACCTAAGAATTGATACCTATAAGGAAAGACACCAAAAATTCAAAAGAACATTTAATTCGTCTCCTCTTGCCATTAGAATCCGTTTCTCCTTCTGCAAATCCAAGGGTACGATTACGGATTATCTATCTATATATTCGAATCCATATCATGTAGTTACAGTTATGCGTAGTCTAGAACGTGTCACTGACAAAAGAATATTGATGTTTTGATGGTTGTGTCGTAGTTATATATCAGCTGTAACATAGAGACTTTCAGGGCTCGGGTTGTTATCCAGAGGTATGTTAAGGTCAGGGAGCAAGAAGGAGGAATCATCCTTCTTTTGTGGTTCAGCCTGCACAGATATATTATTTATTAAAGATTTGTGTTATATATATATACTCACAAGAGTGATCATGTTTTGTAGAGGAAAAATGGGTATCAACCTGCATTTTCTTTAAAGACTCGTTTCTTGCTCTTTGCTGCTTGATCAGATCCAGCATACCTGCGAGTTCCTGATTCACGCAACAAGTAAAATATTAAAGATTTGGAAGTTAGACTTGATATTAATTAAGACGAGATGGGAAAGGAGAATTTACATTTTTCAAGCCTTTCCTTTCCTTTAAAAGCAAGCTCTCCTCCTCTTTAAGTTGAGCAAGTGTCTGTGGACAGCCACAGACAGTGATGTGATGATATCATATAGTGATACGATTCTACCAGAAATCTGAAAAAAATCATTATTCTTTTGTGGTTTACCTTTTTCTTTCTTGATCTCTTGAAGGGGCTTGTTGTTACACTCGTGTGAGATATCTGCATCAAACCCACCGAAAATTCAGATTGTGGCTTCTCACAACATATATAACAAGATCAAATCAAGTCGGCCTCAAATAAAACCATTCCTTAATTTCATAAGCATGAGGTGATCGATCAATAACAAGACATTCCTACTACGTAAATCAGAAACGCCAAATCTTAGACAGTTAATAACCAAAAAACATTAAAAAAAATCGTAGCGATTGGTCAACTACTTGGACCCAAAAAGCAATATGAACGGAAGTGCCTCTTTTTCCCCTACATCGAGACACACTAAAATTCGAAAGAATAGAATCACGTGACGAGAGCGTGACTTTGAAGACTTTACGCGTGTCTCTTCATGGCCACGACCCCACACCTCTTCTGTCACGAATTATCCACATAACCACTTGCCCTTATCACCTTCTTTTAATTACTAACTCAACAATGTGGGTTCTACTTTGGTAAGACATTGAGCTTAAACCATCGATAAAAAAAGCTAACTACACGGGACTGTCACCAATATATTTAATCTAACAGACCAGGAAAGGAGCGAGTGATTTTGACCAAAAGATGCTTCGGAATTGGATGGCAGTCAAAGTGTCGCGTGGAGAGTTTTTGACTTTCTTTTTCCACGTCAGCCATTACCTATGAGACTTACTATGTTCCACGCCGCATCTGATTACACCACACACGCACCAAACCCCCCAAACCTAATCCGCCACGGAAACGCCTCTCGACCCATAAAAGAGGCAACCCTCATAATAAGCAAATTATATAAATAACGCCAGCCATAACTCCTCTAATTGACCGAACTACCCCTGAACACACTCAATGATAGGGGTAATCTCGTCATTGAATGTGTGATGTGATGACTGGGTTAATCCTACTTGCTCATATTCAGCGAACAGTTTCAGGAAGAAAGCATCGTGACGTGAAACTTGGTCACCACCAAAGGCAATTATCTAGATGTGAGGACACTGAACCGCAGAAATAGAAAAAGCAGAGAAGAAAGATTTTGAGTTTCTGCGAAGAAAAAGAACGTGCGATTTGACGGTCAGAGAAAAAAAATGATAATTGGGTCAACGCGAAGTCGGAGTATATAGATCGAAAGGCCAAGGTTGCGTGACCGGCGAAGAAGCCGATCCCAGACGGAAATGACGAAAAGAGCCCTGAGAGAAACATATAGGCATAGAGGGGCAAAATTGGCAGTAGTTGCGGAAAACATGGAAGACTGAGAGACTACGTGAAGTGGACATCGCAAAAAAAAAAAAAAAAAAAAAAAANAGGCTACGGTATGATACGGTATGTCAAAACGCCGCATCCCGAGGGATATATTCAAACACACAAAACAGAGTAGCGCAGAGTTTTAAAAAACCTGTCGAACATATATAGAAAAACCAAAGGAGAATGATCGAACAAACCTTAGATCTAACGGCATCAGACAGTTTCACGGCGCCGCTTGAATCCTCAAATCCATCAACGGCAGCAGCACCGCCTCCACCACCGCTCCAAGAAAGAGGCGTCGTGGGACTGGCACGCGTATTATGATCTCCCTTCTTCCTCAACGGTGCCGCCTTGGTCCTCCGCTGACGCACGCTCCACTTCAGCCTGAGATCCGACGCGCCGCCGCTCTTCTCAGGATGTGGCGGCTCAGCATAAAGGAGGCAGATCAGAGCCTCCGCTACCAATGAATCATCACACATAGCCTCGTTAATCCAGCCTCCGCCGGTCATAGTCTAAGGTTGGACCTTCCACCAAGTTTTTAGAGAGAGAGAGAAAGAGAGAGAAGGAGAAGAGATGGTGGCGAAAAGTGGAGAAGAAGAAAAATCTCCGTGGCACATTAATGGGTGGATTTTTTTATATATACATTGGGAACGTTTTCACACACACAGTTAGATAGATTGATGAAATTATTTGTGAATCTGTCTTTTTTTCTTTCTTGGTGAAAGTGGGACCCATGAGAATACATACGTGGCATATAGTATTTGTACTTTGCGCAAAGGTTGTAGGGTTGGCGTCTTCACCACACGCGCGGTGAGTGAGAGAGTCTTTTAATTTTGCTTGCGTGACGGTTCAGTTACATCCATTTACTTATGCAGTTTCGGGATAATTTTGTGGACGTGTGAGCTCATTCTTTTACTGGAAAACATTTTCATATTTCATCATTCTAGTCTCTAGATGCCATGGTATCTATACTAAATATGCATTGAACTCGTTTATTTTTTCTTGCCAGAATTGAAATTATAATTGAATGTCATATTTGCTCTACATAAACTGACAAAACTAAATCTGAAACAAATTGAAAACCGTTTATCAAGAAAAAACATTACTAGTATCTAATTTGGTTCCTTTTAAATGGTCGGTGAATAGACAATTCGTAAGGCTAAGGGCTTTGTTGTGACTTCATGGGTCAAAATATAAAGTTCAAATGGGTCTTGATCTGTAAACGTGTTTGAGAATTATTATCCGGTTAATCAGATTTCGCCTGACCAATTTTGATCCACAATCAACCGGAAAAAGTCAACATTTCAGTTCACCTAAACCGCATTTCCTGTAATCTGTTATCGTCATCATTTACAGTTCAGTCTCACGGACACCCAAAGCCCTAAATCCTTAGGAGCAACCAAAATCATGGCGCTTCATCTCGCCAGACGCCAACAAAGGTTACCATCAAACCCATCTTTGATTCGATATTTCTCTAATTCCTCATCGGACTCACCTCCCCAAGTCGTGAACGCATCGGTTGAAAAACCCTCTCAGCCTCAGCCTCAGCCTCCGTCTCCGTCGGATTCCTCGTACTCT
>OVAQ01001133.1:0-19694 GCA_900406345.1 Erysimum cheiri | reverse complement strand
AGTGGAGGGCTCAGAAGATGATACTCTCTGCAGAACCGAAGTGGTGGTCGAACCAGGAAGATTAAGTTCTTCAATACAAGACACAATATTTTCTTCATCGTCTTCTGACCAAGGAACCGCCTCTAAGTACTCCAAGCATGACTTGATTCCATCCTCAAACAATATAGCTGAAGAAACCTATAAAAGATAAGACATCAAAACCACCACAAAAGCAAAAGAGCTCGAGAAACCAATATAGACATATAAAACTCTCAGATTTGGCCAGCCATACATAGCGAAAATGTCAACAACAATCATAGCAGATCACTTGACGCAATGTGAATGATATCGAATGAGCATTTTACTGGTAACATGATAACTACTATAGAAATGTACACAAAAGATGCAGCAGAAACAGTGTTCTCATGAGTAATTATTAGTCCACAAAGTTCCACTTTCCTTCAAAACAGATCAAGAACACTCAAGAGATTCAAAGAGGCATACATTATCATTTCTCACTAGATACGATTCTACTCTATCCTAATCATTCAGGCCAGATCCCAGTTCAAACCTTAAGTCTATCCACCAAAATCAAATTCACTATATAAAGAGAAAGAACTTGATATCATTGTTCATATATATAATATACCTTAAGCAAAGCCAAGACTTTGATAACACTTTCACCAACCAACTTGTTTTTGAAATCATCGCAATACATCAACACCACAGTCTCTGCATACACATCTACATCATCACACTCACTTATCTCCACCATTTGAGACTGAGACTTCATCTTCTCCATAAAAAACTTGCTCTTCTCTGATAAGACCTTCTCGTGCACATCCATGGTCACTCTGTACCCATCTCTGCCCACCAAAGTTAGCTTCACGTCTCCAGGTTCAACGCCGTTCTTGAAATCCGTCAAGATCTTGGCCACGCGAGCGTGAGATGTCTTCCGAGGCTCGTCTTGGCATCTTCTGGTCTCGCGATTGTGCTCATCTGAGATCATATCAAGAAGGGTTGGGTTTGAGTGACTCGAGCGAGTGGAATCGTTTGGAGATGGAGGAGAGGCTATTGGGGATGAGGGTTTGGAGAGAGACGTGGTTCTTGAAGGAGAGAAAGAGAGGGAAGGATCAGAGATAAACCCTTGTTTGATCTTTGTTGATAGTTCTCTTGACGCCACCATTGAACAAGAATTAACCAAGAAATGAAAAATGAGAAAGCTTTAGTTTTTGAGGAGAAAAGTGAAGAAGATTGTCCGTTTGAATCGATTAAATGTCCTCTAGATTCAGAAAGACTGAAACTTTCGCCGGAAAAAGAAGAAATTGAGACGAATTTTTCTAAGTAAACCAAAGGACGAGTAAGCGCAGAGAAGAAGCAAATACTTGTGGACGATAATAGAACAAATGAAACAAAACGGTGAAAACTGTGAGAAAAACAAAATCTTGGACTAAAATGGGAAAGTCATTTTTTTTTTTTTTTGGTGTGATATCAAATTTTATGGGAAAGTTAACACTTGAAAAGAGTTTTACTGAAAAAGTGAAAATGACTACGAATCTAAGATTGATTTTGTTAAAAGCTGATATGTATGGCTTGAGAAGCTTCAAATAACTCATTTTTTGTTCAGTATAGATAAAAAAAAAAAAAAAAGTCTTTATAGCAAATCACCAAATTATGAAAAATTTCGGATTTTTGATTGATGTTTAGCAATATATAACAAACAAAAACATAGGCAAAACTTGATGAATTTTATTGACTTATACAAAAATACTTTAAAGAAAATCACACAAATAAACACATAACACATGAAACACTTAGGAATATAAATAAAGAAGATAATTGTAAAAATGAGAAAAAAAAAAATTAAAGAAAAGAGAGAAAAAACAAAACTCGTTTGAGCTTTGGGAGGAGCAACAGTACTTCAAATGGTTCTTGAAAACGTTAAAGAGAGAACAAGAAACGTTTAATTCACATATTAGAAAACATTTGTTTGCAGATCTTCCAGCTCAGGATCAACGACTTTCTCTCCGTTCTCAGCTTCGCCGGAAAATATCGGTGTTTCGAGCTCCGGAGGATCCTGCAGATCGAAACAAACTCATATAAAGATTGTGCTTTCTTCTTTCACAAGTAAAAAATAAACTGTTTCTTCTATCCAAAGTAAAGAAAAATATGAAGTTACCGTGCATCGAATCAGAGCCCAATTTATGCCTTTGAAGAAAGAATGTTTCTTCACTTCATTTGCTCCTTCAAAACAGCCTAATCTCTTCTTCGGATCTCGTTGTAACAGCCTAAAGATCAGCTGTTTCACTTGAAGACTTGCCTGCACACCAATAACAAAACAATTAAATATGATCTCTGATTTATATGTTACTATTTGAGATAAAAGTAGTGATTGATGCATTACAGGAATGCTAGCTGGAAACTTGAGATCTTTTTGAAGAACATTAGTGAAAGTCTTTTGTCTTGTTTTTCCTCTGAAAGGAGTGTATCCGTATAACATTTCGTACATAAGGATACCAAGAGCCCACCAGTCCACTGCACTCGTATGTCCTGCCCCGGTTATAATTTCCTATACCGATATGAGACATCGATTACCGGTTAAGACGAGAAAAATAGCTTAACGGGTATAATTGAAGTGGTATATATATAATATACAAACCGGAGCAATATACTCTTCAGTGCCAACAAATGAGTTTGATGCACGCATAGGTTCAGCCATGAAGATTGGATTTTGTTGACTCTTTTGTTGCTTCTTCTTTTTCTTCTCATCTATACTAGGAATCAACAGCTGCAAGGTACAAGGAGTGCCCATAAATGAGCAAACTCTCTAGCAGAAATCTTAAACAAGAATCATGGGGCATTAAGGTTAATGAGAGAAAACCTGAGGTCTGCAAGAAGTCAAGCAAGAAAGATCGAAATCCGATAAGGAGATATCGCCGTTGGCTTGGATTAGAACGTTTTCCGGCTTCAAGTCTCGGTATATTATTCCTGAATTAGGGAAAACAAATACATCGATCAAATTATTATCATGTCTTTATTTCTTGCACTTCAAGTTGTTCTTTTTTTTTCTTTCGGTAAAATTGAAAAGGAGGGTGAATGGCTTGCCTTGGCAGTGAAGATACTCTAGTGCAATGACAACTTGAGCAGCATAGAATCTGAAAATTCGTTCAGGTTTCCGGTTAGTTCAAGATTTATGTGAAAAAAAACCTTGAGATTTTGCCAAGATAACAAAACTTGTACCTTACGGCATCTTCCTTGAGGACCTTCCTAGGTTGTCTATCAAGGAGCATGAAGAGTTCTCCTCCTGGGTAGTAATCTGTTATAAGACATATATGTGTTTTTGTCTGCAGAGTAAATTTTGTTTCATCAGTAACCTGGACTGTGAGACAGACACTCATATACACAAGTGCACACATATATTCTGACCTGAAATGAAGCGTAGAGTGCAGGAAGAAAAGGGTGGTCAAGCAAATCTAGGATCTCCCTCTCAGCCCTAGCTCTATGCACCTGCGAAAATTGATATCAGTGGCTAAGTAACTCGAACAAGAGGCATAATTCAGGATTTCTTGTTGTGCAAGGTACTGTAGTTACTTTGTTACGGTTAAGCATGACAGCCTTGTCCATTGCTTTCATTGCAAACAACTGATCTGTTCCAGTGAGTTCCACTAGATGCACACTGATAAAACACAAAAGGGACAATAATAAGTTTGATGAAGAAAATGTTCTCTAGAAGCTGTTTCATTAGATCAGAGTTCACACCTTCCTGTGTCACCAGAACCCAAAGGTTTCACCGGTCGGAAATGCTTCAGACCAATCTGTTCTCCGCTTTCTAATACCTTTTGGATGGCTTTCCATGGCGGTGAATCTTTCCTGTGAGGTTTACAATGAACGATTTTGGAGTGGTTTGCCCATAAATCCTCTGGCGTCTTCAAACAAATACACAACAAAACATTCAACCAGATCCTCACAAACCCTGATCTTAAAAATCCTAGATTGAGATCCATAACAAATCACTTAATTACCATGTTGGCATCAGGAAGTTCTCGTACAGCTTCATCGATATTTACAGCGGTTTTCTTCACCTGAAGAGTTCAGATTCAAGAAATAAAATTCAGGTTTGCCGCTCGAGCGTCCATCAAACAATTACAATGAAAATCAAGAAGATTAAAGTTCCAAACCAGCTCTTCTCCCTCTTTCACTGCGGTTTCTTCAATGACATTGCGAACTGGCTCTACGTGCTTGCTCCCGTCTAGTTGAACTCCGATAAAGTATTGTACTTCTCCCTGTCAACAACATATCAAAGAATACATCTTAATGTTTTAATTCATAAACCAAACAATTTGAAGGTGACGTATTATGCAATATATCTTTGTAAATCATTGTACCTTCTGATCACGCATAGGTTGCAAGTGGAAAATGTTCCAAAACTTCTTTCCTGAAACAGAGAAAACAATGCATAAATTCAAAACTCTATACATTGATCAAAAGATTAATCTAAAGATATTGAAAATTGAGTACCGCTCTTGGTGTAGTTGATGAGCTGAACCGTCACTTCGGTTTGGTTATCAATAGCATTTCGAATCTTCTTTACCGTTGTTAGATCAGTCTCTGGACCTTGAAGAAACCTAAAAACATTTTCCAAGGATTAAAAACGTACTCTGTTCTTGTTACTGAAGAACAATGAAGTGATCATATTTACGAATACCTGCAGTTTCTTCCAAGGATTTCTTCACGGCTATATTCCGTGAGCTCTAAGAAACTATCAGATGCAAAAATCTAGAAACAAAGGACAAAACAAACAATAATACGTTTTCAGACCAATCGAAGTAAAACGAAACAGTCTTTTTTTCGTTTTGTCAAACATTTTGTTCTTACAATGGGATTATCGGGAAGTCTAGGATCAGTGATGACGAAATTCTTCTCGATACGTTCGAGTGTAGTAGCGAGATCAATACCCTTTCTCATTTCCTTTTGTCTCACTTTATCATCCACACTCTCTGGTCTCTCGTCTCTATCACTAATCTCATCATCTTCTTCTCCATACTCTATAAATCCATCGTCTATAGACTCATCCAAAGATTCACTCTTCTTCTTAATCCTAACACCAAAGTTCACAATAACAACAGTCATACCAAGGACTAAATTGATCTTTATAAAAGTTAAGGGTCAAAGAATGATTTGGTAAGAATTAGGAGATTTTTGAATTGTTATTACCCCATGAAGGAAAGAGAAGATTTTCGCGATTTTTTCTCGGGAATTTCGCTGATTCGCTGCATCGAATTTCTTCTCGCGCCACCAGAGTTTCTTCGGCCTGAAGGAACAACATTTTCAGACATTCGCCGAGCAGGTTTCGCCGGAAGTTCATCGCTCTCCGAATTTGTCATGAAGGGATGGTGATTCGTTGATTCGCTTAGTGCTCGAGGTCTCTTCACCGCCTCTACTAGCTCTGTTACTGAGTTCGTCGCTATATCTTTTTGGCGGGCTATTACAAAACAAAATTTTTAAAAAATTATTTTAACAAACATTAAAAGAAAAACATTATAACAAAAAAAAAAAAAAGTATGAAAGTGTAGTTTACCATCATATCGAATCAGAGATTCTGGAAGCCCATTGGGCCTTAAAGTCTTTTCTTTGGCCCCTTCAGTGTGCTTGCTCACCTCCACTTGCATTCTAGTCCAAATCAAAACAAACAAAACATTGTATCTTCTTTTTTTCTCAAAACATATTTTCATCAGATTCTACAATTCATCACTAATTGATTCGTTTACGAAAATATTAAAAATTGAAAACAAAAAAAAATAACGGCCGTTGGATTGGATCAAAGACGATCACGATCAGATTCGCCAGTGATCAATCCTTTTGAATTATTGCGGAGAAAGCAACACATTCACAGGTCCACACTCACTCTCAGTTCAGTCCCATCAAAAAAGGGTGGAATTATGAAAACGAATAAATAAAAGAAATGAGTAATAAGGGACTAACCCAATAAATTTGAGGACTTTGCCACTCTCGTCTTTAATGGGAGCAATGGTGAGAAGATTCCAAAAAGTAGTCCCATCTTTCTTGTAATTCAATAAACGACCACAATAATTATTCCCAGCACCTAGTGACTCTCTTATCTTCGCTAATTCATCTGCATCTGTTCCTGATCCTTGTAGGAATCGGCTACAATAAAACAAAAACCCAAATTATGTTTTTGTTAAATTTGTAAATTAAGATGCTTAATTTTCCAGAAAAAAATACTCTAAAACATCACAAAACTAAAAACAAAATTAATTTCAAAAATACCGTTAGTTAAGAAATGTTTTTTTTTTGTTAATTGTTACTTAAGAAATGTTCTAAAAAAAACACAAACTATGGGTTAATTTCTAAAATTTTCGCAAGAGTTATCAANATTTTAAACAAAAAAAAAAAAAAAAAAAGAGTTATCAAATCATTTAAACTATTATTAACCTTTACTAAACCTAAAATTATGTCTTTAAGAAAAATGATAATATTGTAAAACCTATAATTTTGGTGGTGACTATAGAAAACAAAAATATAAAGTTTTGAAAATTGCTCTAATTTTTTATAATTTTGGTGGTAATTTAAGAAAAAAAATAATATAATTTTTTTTTTGAGATTGATCTAATTTTAAATAATTTTTTGTGGTAGTTTTAGAAAACAAAGTATATAATTTTTGAGAATTGCTAAGAATTTTTAGTAATTTTACCAGTTTCTGCCGACGACCTCTTTGGAAGTGTAACCAGTCATATTGAAGAAACCAGCACTTGCGTACATAATCGGGTAATCAGGTTTAGTAGCATCTGAAACCACAAACGTTTGTTGAAACGTCGACAACGCATCTTTAAGATCTTCCGATACTCTTGGAATCCCTCCTCTACCTCCGGCAACATCTCCGTCAGACATCTCACCGGAGCTCCGGCAAGAATTTTGCGAGTTTCTCTGCGAAGTAGTCTTTTTCCCATTCGGATCATTCTCAGTTCCACCCGAATTCCTCACACTCACTCCTTGTGGCTTTCCCGTCTTTGTGTCCGTCTTCAAAACCAAACCCCACTCCGCCGCTCTTTGCTCCGCCGCCACCGCCGTCTTTTGTGGTTTCTCGGCGGTGATCGTCTTCTTGGAGATTTTCTCCGGTGATGGGTCCTTTAGAGCCATCCATGAGGTTGTGACGGGGATTTCTTGATCAGACTGAACCGGGTTGGAGGGAGCTGGCTCTGGTTGGGGCTGTGGTTGGGGTTGAGGACTGCCACGTGGATCGCTCCAGTTTTGCCACGTTGGTGGTTCAGGACGGAACACAGGGTTATCGGGTCGGGTCGGGTGAGTTGATGGGTTGAATACTTCAAGAGAGCCACGGGTGTCTCGAGGTAGAGTCCGAGAAGACTGTTTGGTCGATGGTTTCTCTGTTGGTTCCATCTTTTAGCTCTTAGCTCTATACACGAAACGAAAATTGTGGCCAAAACATTAGTTTATACTTTATATAATAAGATTAGTTAAATAGATAGACATAGACACCGCACGCATGTGTATATGAATCGGCAAATAAAATATTTACTTTCATAAAGTTAGATATTATGCATATATATGATGTAAAAAAAAAAGATATTATGCATATATATTTTATACTAATATTTTATTGCTTTCTAAAAATGGACACGTTACTAAGTTCTTTTTGTGGTAGATGGCTGGTTTAGTGGTTTTATTTCTGAAAATGAAAACCTTGATGACATGTGAATGTTAACTAATAATGGCTGGGTATGTTTAATCATAACGCGAAATGTAATGGAAAGGAAAGTTAATTTATAAAGTTTGTAAAATTAGTACGATATTCATAAATTGGTCTATCCTAGGTATTTATAAATTTTTGTTGTTGGTCAGTAGCTCTTTCGAGTTAACTTTTTTTCATTAGATTAATGGAAAACCGCTTGACTTTCATAAAGAAAAGTGTTTTAGAATAACTAATTTGTTGTTTTAGATATATCAGATATCAGATATTAAGAGACTATTTCTACAGTTTTGTTAATAGAAATATAATTTTACTGGATGTTTACCATAAATAATTCATCAATCACTCATTTTGTTTTGAATCTTCAAAACTGTTATCATGGATAACAAGAATCTTGCTCTCTTTGGTGTCTTCCTTTTTTGAAAAGAATAGACTAGACATATCTAACATGATAATGAAATAAAGAATACATATCTATTATCTATATAATATAGGTATGTATATATATATAGGTATGTATATGCATGCAGGTTACATGCATGTTGTTATTAAATAATTCTTGGTTCAAAGAGTTATGGTTTATGGGGCCATAGATAAAATGAGATATGAACTGGAAATACGCCAATATTGAGAGTGACAATTCCTTTTGAAGCGGGGGGCAAAATTGAGAAAACGAGTTCCAAAACTTTTCGAGTCGATCGTACCACACAAACACATGCATCTTTCAGGATGTTTTAGTCATTTCGGTATAAAAATGGACAGAGTTGTTTTTTTTTTTTTTTTGGTAAAAATGGACAGAGTTATTACACAAAACACAGTAGCTAAGCCAATTTCATTCGGTCGATGATAGATTTCAACTAAAATCTTTGTCTTTTCTTTTCAATATTCTTGTCATTTTATTGACTTTCACATTAATGAAGATTTTTACATATACTGTATTCAAGTTTTATCCACTTTAATACCGTAGGTTTTTTTTTTCCTTTTAACTAAATTTCCCTAAATTAAATTACAAACAAAATGATTATTCTGATATAAAGTACTAAATTTTAGTCTATAAACATCACACTATTTTATTTGCATGACTAAAATAATTTCAAATATATATGAAAAGAAATTTTGTCCAAAAAAATATTTGAATTTTGCATGGAAAAATTTGGTCACTATAAAATCTGTTTATAAAGCAATATTTGAATTTTAGTCGAATTTTTAAAATATGCAACAATACCATGTGATTTATGAATTTCACAGAAAAAACTGACATGCAAATTAATAATTTATTTTTTATGCCGTGTACGCAACTACGCATGCAGTTTTACATAAACTATACATACACTGACACAAGTAGACGATATAAAAGCATACATTAGTCGAGTATTTATATTTCTACATAATTCAACCAAATTTTTAAGATGAAAAATGTGACAAGCTAGAACCCTAAAGATCCAGGCAAAAAAAAAATTAAAATGTTTGTTTTAAGAAATATTTAGCTCTTTGTTTTCCGAGATAAAACTATCTAGGAATGGGAAAGAAGCAGCATAAAATCGAAGGGAAAAAAAGTACCTGGCAAGTTAACTTGTGTAGGGTGAAACAGATTATCTTACGATATTTTTCTTTCACTCTCTGGTCGGGAAACAAAGAGATCGATCAGTTGAGAGAAGAGTTTGGGATGAGAAGTTAACTATGCTGAGGCTTTTAAGAGATCCAAGAAAGATAAAAATAATAATATTGAGTTCATGATTGATTTAGCTCCTATCTATGATCTATCTCCATCACTGGATTATTTGATCTTCCCATGCCTCGTATGTTTCTGATTCCACATGGCTTTCTTTTGTTTACTTTCAAAAGGTTATATAAAAACGAAACATTAGTCACGTATCCATCTTCTGTAACACTGTCTTGAAAGCTAAATCTAATAGTCTTGATGATTTAGATTATAAATCTGAGTATGCTCAAATATTCAAATTATATGGTGCTTATTTTTGGATACGATTATACGAATGGTTTATGACTTAACCGACATTATAAAATATTGGTTTAATTGTGATTAATCTAGGCTTTGGTATAGGACAAACAAGATTATATAAAAAAAATATAGCACAGAAAACATTGCTCCTTGTAACTTGAGCGTATAATTGAAATAAATAAATAGACATTTGAAGAACACAAAAATGTGTGCGAGTGATGGTTGTTCTTTTGAAAGTTTTTGTTTTGTGTCAGTGAGTATAAGTGGGAGTGAGTTGTCATTTGAAAACGCCAAAACCCAAATGCAGAAACCAAACATAGGAGATCTCTTTCCACTTTTGTAATGGTAGAAAATCATAGTCGTTACAGTGTCAGATATAAAATATTTCATGGGAACACCCTAAAACGACTTTATGTAATCCGGTTTAGTGATGGAAATTGGTTTAAAATTCTTCAAAAATCGAACAAATATATCAAAAAAATAAATTACAAACAAAAATCAATCATTTGATACCATTCAAATGTATTTCTAGTTGATTTCAATTCTCAAAACTTGTTTTCTTCAAAACAATTTTACTCCGTCTCTCTAGATCTTCTGCTAAAAATCACAATTTCTAACATCGAACTTCTTGTGCAATACTTTTTTTGACTATAGAGACAAAATAAATTATAACAATAGGTAGCACTTGTTAACCAAATCGGTTCGGTATACAATCAAATCATGGACACAAATCGAATCTTAAACCAACATATATACACTTTGATCATTTGCAGTTTGCAGTCTCAACATGTTGACTATTGTTGAGCTAGACTAAGAATTTAAAAGACAATGTGTAACTTGTTCAAAGGTGCCATAAGTACAGACTAGCAACGATTAAAAGGTCATATGTCCCGACTAAATATTTGAGCATTTTTAGTTACATGTAAATTTTGATCAAAAATAGTAGCATAATTGGTAAATTTTGGCTTTAATTGACACACTACACCCAAATTCAGTACTCATAGTTCATTTACTAACAATAATAATAATAGAAAACTATGATCCCTGTAAAAAAAAAAGAATCTTGGGTCTGTGTCTCTGCAAACTTGTCATCCAATCGATCACGATCTGGCTTGGTTAAAATTTCAGACCAATATACACTGTAGATTCAAACCCTTTTGTCGGAAACCCTGTGGACAAATTTATTTGAAGGATATAAAACACAGAGAAGAGTATCGTTACATTTCATACACAAGTAGGACCATTACCCATGTGAAGATTGATCAAAGAGAAAAAAGATCTTAACGGGTTATATAATCTTATCCATCATGTGTCAATTGTGGGTTTGAGTGTGTGGTGGGGGCAGAAATAAGTCACATCAATCTTCACATATTGGCCGCTTAATTTCTCCCATTTTTCAAATTGACCCCCGTTTTATTCCCTTGATTTAGATAAATCAAGATGCAATGCAAGATGAGATAGTGATAATACATGCTGGAAATTAATATCTCTACATTAGAATAATTTAGTTTTTTAATATCACTGATTTTTTATCATATAGTAGTTGATCATGTAGGTATGAATGTTTACATTATCACAGTTATTTTTCTTTATTTTTTTATTATATTTTTTATTAGTATCATTGATTCTATTAAAGAAAACTTGTTGAGGTCGTGTGCCCACAAGAGAATAAATTTCCTGCAAATAAAAGAGAGAGATATAATGAAGTTTTGAAATACTAATTTCGAAACTTTTCCGATGTTTAAATTATTATGTTGGACCACATTATTGAGTCAGAAACAAATAAAATATCAGACTAGAGAATAAAAAATCTTGTACATTGGTAGTAAAGGTATAATTAAAGATCCACGGTGAGTTCTTTCATTTCAATGGCTAATTTTTGGTGATAAGACAGAGATGTATATGTTTTTTGAAAATTAGAGAGAAAGATATAGTCCGAGAACCAAGTTGCCTTGGTCCAGTGGTAACTTCTAAGTGGGAGATTCCTGGGTTCGAGTCACCTTGGCCACCTAGCCGCGCTTTAAATTTGGAATATTTCTGAACGCGTACCCGGATGCAAGGCTTCGTAGATTAGTTTTTGAATCTAGAAAGTCTTTGGAATGCCCACNTAAAAAAAAAAAAAAAAAAAAAAAAAAGATATAGTCGAGAAAAAGTGTTAAAAATTGGATTCTGCATACTTCTTAAATTGGATTCATGTTTCACTATAGTTACTTACAGAAACTGTTCATAGCTGCATTTATTTTTTAAGGAAAAAATGCATAAGATAATTTGGCAAAAGAAGAACGTTAAAACGACCTAACAAGATGAGACTGTTACAGGTCACTCTACAAATCGTTGGCAATTTCTGACTCATCATCTTTATGAGTTGTCCCTCTACTCGTTACTCCATTAATGTGCAACTGTATTGTAATCTAAACACCTTTGTATAATCGATTCATGACATTTTTCAATAGTCACAGGATACTAGCAATCATCAATATAAAATTTAAATAAGTTTCAGTTTATTCCGTTGGTGATTGATAACATCAGTTTTTATGGTTTGTTTAGTTTGGGCTTTAAAATATAATAGAACCAACAAATTTTCATATGATTTTGGTTGTCTTTTTTTTTATATCTAAAAATAATCTTAGATGATTTGACTCAACATCAAATAGGATGATACAAAATTAAAATCTGAACCAACCACAACTATTTAAGTTGTCCTACTAATTTGAGGTAAGCCAACTCAACACTAGACTAAAGTCACTAAACAGAGTATAATTTAATTTGTTTAGCAAAAACCAGACAACACAACTACCCGACAACACTAATAACAGTTCATGTTCCTATTTTCTAACATGCATGGTTTAGTCTTTTCAATTATAATTTGGTTTATCCAAAAACAAATTAAAATAAATTTCCTCCAACAAACACCCCACACGGATCAAGTTATCAATTTATAAAATAAAACCTCTATAAATTAATATGGCTGAAAGCCCGAAAATATAATATTTTATGAATTTATCAAATTATTAATTTATTGACATGTTAATTGAACCGAAAAAATATATTGGTTTTGGTTTTGGTTTAAACATTTAATTTTCGTTCGGTTTTGATTTTTCCGGTTACAGATTTTCCCATCCCTAAATTTTGGTTTGTGAGAAAACCAGAATGTAGGCCTGAACGTCGTCGTTTTGGAAACATCTCCTCGAATTTTCAACACTTTCAAGAATTAGACACGACTTAAACGGCGTCGTTTATCATATCGCTGTGAGAGAGAGAGAAAGACGGCGGAGAAGAGAAATGGCGGCGGCGTTGATGAAGTCAGTCACCGTCCGAGCTCTGAAATTCTCAACGGCGACGAATTTCAAATTGAACCGATGCGGCAAAACACCAACACTCTGTATCAGATCATTCTCCACCATTATGTCACCACCGTCAAAAGCCATCGTGTACGACCAACACGGCTCTCCTGATTCCGTCACCAGGTTCGTTTCGTATATACGTTTACTCTGTGTATATATATACATACGAACACATAATCTCCATTTTTACGCTCTTTCTCTTTTGGTGAAGATAGATTGGTGAATCTCCCGCCGGTAGAAGTTAGAGAAACCGATGTTTGCGTTAAAATGATCGCCGCGCCGATCAATCCTGCTGATATCAATCGAATTGAAGGTTAAATTCTTCATTAATTTCTCTTTATCAATCCTATGCTCTCTAATTCAAGAATCAATGTTGTGTGTTTCTTCTATACTCAGGTTTTGATTAGTATGTTAAACGACCAGTTCATGATTTGATTAGAGAATCCTTAAACTTCATCTTCTCCAATCTTTGTAACAAGTGTACATTCACTTTGAGAATCAATGATAGTCTTCATCTTCTCGTTTTTTTAATCAAAGCTCAGAGTTAGATATGAATATGAGTTAAGTAGTGAGGTTCTTTTAATGGTTTTGAGATTTTACCAAAAAAAAAAAGTAGTGAGGTTCAATGTGTTGGGAAATGATCATTTGTTTAGGTGTGTATCCGGTGAGGCCACCGGTACCAGCGGTTGGTGGTTATGAAGGTGTTGGGGAAGTTTATGCAGTTGGCTCCAAGGTCAATGGTCTTTCTCCTGGTGATTGGGTTATTCCATCTCCACCCTCTTCAGGTAAACTGTTAACTGTCTCCTCTATGCTATTCAGACCAATTTCGGTTCGTAGGAGGAATCTGAAACTCGAATGTTAACTGTGTCATGTTAAGTGACACAACAAAAGTTTTTTGGTTTCCCTTTTGAATTTTGATACTTGATGTGGCTGATAGAAATCTCTCTGGACTAGGGACTTGGCAGACGTATGTTGTGAAGGAAGAGAGTGTGTGGCACAAAATCGATAAAGCTTGTCCAATGGAGTATGCAGCGACGATCACTGTTAATCCATTGACGGCTTTAAGGATGCTCGAGGACTTTGTGAGCTTAGATTCTGGTTTGGACTGTATATCTTATGTCTTTAATGTATTTGTTCTTTACTTTATCTTTCATAACAAAGTAATCCTCTGAAGCAGGAGATTCTGTGGTACAGAATGGCGCAACAAGTATAGTGGGTCAATGTGTTATCCAGTTGGCAAGACTCCGTGGCATCAGTACCATCAACATTATTCGTGACAGGTTTTAATATATATTATGAATCAAAGTTTAGATATTTGGTTACGAGCAATCAAAGTGGCTCTGGTCATGTAAACGCTTTCCTGTGCTACTGATTTAAGGGCTGGGTCGGATGAAGCAAAAGAGCAGCTGAAAGCTCTAGGTGCAGATGAAGTGTTTTCAGAGAGTCAACTGAATGTAAAGAATGTAAAAAGTCTTTTGGTAAGTTTTAGTCCAGCAATTCTATAGCAGAAAAGTTCTGAGTATCCTGAGCTTAATTAACATATGTGTGTTTGTGGTGTAGGGTAACTTACCTGAACCAGCTCTGGGATTCAACTGTGTTGGTGGCAATGCTGCCTCTCTTGTGCTCAAATATCTCAGGTGCAGTGAACATCTTCGTCTTTTGTGCACTTTTAGTCGAATGAATTCCCGCTGTGCTGAAGGTTGTGACTACATAAATATTTCAGGGAAGGAGGAACCATGGTAACATATGGTGGGATGTCTAAGAAGCCAATCACTGTGTCAACAACATCTTTCATCTTTAAGGTAATTGCTAGATCATTCGGAAAAATTAAACTGGCATCCGTATATCTTAGAGTAGTTAATTTAGATCTTCATTCATAGTTGAAAATGTACTTCCAAGTGCACATACCGTTTTCTGCTTTCCCTCACTTGAGAGTCATTGGGTGTTCAAGATCTATGGCTTTTGTGCACTGTGTTAAAGTTTGATTGTCCTACAGGATTTGGCCTTAAGAGGATTCTGGCTGCAGAGTTGGTTGAGTATGGGTAAAGTAAAAGAATGCAGAGAGATGATAGACTATCTCCTGGGACTTGCGCGGGACGGAAAACTAAAATACGAGTTAGTTCTTTTCTCAAATAAAGATTCTTAGCTCCCGGGAAAGTATCTTTGGTTTACCTCTTAAATCAACAATTGTTTTGTTTTTGTTTCTGACAGAACGGAATTGGTTCCTTTCGATGAGTTCCCTGTTGCTCTCGATAAAGCTCTCGGGAAGCTAGGTAGGCAACCTAAACAAGTCATCACATTCTGAAGCTTTTTCCCGTGCGCCATTTAGTAAGTGTTGCTACTCTGTTAGTGTTAGCTATTAACATGATGATGCATAATGTACTTTATTATACGCGATATATGCTTCTTCTTGTACAATGAATCAGAAAACAATGAGAATGTAGATTGAATAAATCAAAATAAACCGTTATGCTCATGTTGGTTTGACACTCTTCGGTTTATTATGTGAGGTCAATTTGGTCTAGGATTAGGATTTAGTTTATGCTACAAAATTGTGCCCGAGTTGAACCGAGTCCGAGTTAAGTCCAATTTGGTTTCCTAAATTATTGTCATTGAGTTATAATTTTTTTCTTTAGGAACCATATNAAATTAAAAAACCTTTTTTTTTTTTTTTTTTTTTTTTTTCATGGAAATTTAATCAATATCTTCACCTTTGTTTTTACGACTATTACAATGTGTATTAATTTATTTTTACGACTAATTATCTACAAAAAGCAAAAATAATTGTTATTTTCATCTATAAATTATATGGGGCTTAACACACAAATAACATTTTTAAAATAAATATATAGATAACATTTTAATACAGTATAAAATAAAATTATAAATTCTTATTTTACATTAATCTTAAGAAAAAAAAGTAAACTACTCGTCTAGTAACTAAAAACGATATAACCTAATTAAAAGAAATTAACAAGTTTCTCTCTCTTTCTTTTTTACAAGTTTGGGTTTCTCCGAATTTTGCCGACAACAACAAAACAGTATCCGCTCCGATTAGCTCGTCGCGTTTTACTCTGTACGAATCCTAACCCAAATTCTCAAAAGCCACTTGCTTTTTTTCTTTTGCGTGCTTCAGCTATTGCAAAACCGTACCTTTCGTTTTGGTAGAACCATGATCGAATCCGTGCCTAAAAAGTGAGTCTTTCTTTGATCTTAGCCTAACTGCTATACATTAAAAAACCTCCTTTAAATCTTAGTTTGATAAATGTTAGGTTCTCATGAATTTGGGAATTTTAATTTGTTCACAGTTCTTTGAATCTTCTCATGGTTCTATCATCTATGTTATTGCAGGTTAAGTAATACCTCTGCTATGAATGCTGCTAGTAAGGGTTAATAATACTACTCTTTGCTAAAAGTTTCTAGATCGATTGTGTTCACTAGAGATTTTTTTCAATCATTCTTGTTTATGTTGCCTCGTTTTACTGGATATCAGGGATTCGAAAGAAGGTGAAGAACGCTGAGTTCACAGCATTGAAGAGATATAAGATTGATGATTATAACTTATTGGACCTTGAGAAGGTATTAGATGATGTCTACTCCTCTTTTCGACCGGTTTCTGCTGATTACGATGCTAGGAAGGAATTGCTGAAAAAACTCAAAGCCATAGCTATAGATATTTATGGTAATATCATAAGATTTACTTGTAGTCTTTTTTTTATCTTATTAAACTCGGCCGATATCGAAAAGTCAGCCGGAGGTTTTTATTTGTATTTGTGTTCATTAGGTGAATCAGAAGAAGAGAGCAGCCCGGTCCTTGAGGCGTATGGGTCTTTCGCGATGGATGTATTTACCACGCAGAGTGATTTGGATGTGTCTATTAACTTTGGTAACGGAACATCTGAACTTCCTCGTGAACAGAAGGTCCAAACCCTTAAAAGATTTGCAGCAAAGCTCCACTCTTTGAAGAGTACGTTTGACTTTCCTTTCTTGCTGCTGATTCCATTATCGGAATGAAATTAATAATGACACATTCTTTTTTGATTTAACTCATTGGAAGCTGTTAATTGTTTTTCATATATCCCCAAAACCTGATACAATTAATATGGAAATCTTTTTAGTACTTCCATGTGAAGCCATAGTGACAAGTGGAAATAACATTTTTCAAAAATGATTTGTTTCATATATATATATGTATTCTTTTGTAGAAAAAGGGCATGTCAGGAATGTTGTAGCTATCTACGGTGCTAGGGTACCAATTGTCAAATTCTGTGATCAAGGGACTGCCGTTGAATGTGATTTGTCAGTTGAAAACAAAGACGGCATTTTACATTCACAGACCATTCGCATTATATCTCAAATTGATGGCAGGTTTCAAAAACTTTGTATGTTGGTAAGATTTTTTTGAGTTCTATTCTAATGGCTTTCGTTTATTCAAGTCTCTTCAGTTGTCTATTGTTTAGCTGTTCTAACTATATAAAATTTGGTTATAAGATTTCTTATTTTCTGCCTATGGCTTGTTACTATAGTTTCTTTCAAGTCTATTCAGTTCTCTATATTTTTCAATTCAACAAAGGTTTCCATGTGCTGACTAATTTTTCTCTTTACTATTAAAGTGGAGTCTGTGAGGCTCAAGCCATATATTTTAGTGAAGTAACCAAATGAAATTTAAAAGCTAGGGACTGTATGGCTAACCATAGTTTTCACATTGATGAAGTATTCAAAGTTCAAATATGCATATAGATTGATTTTTTGTTTACTTGGCTACAGATGTGTAGTTGTGGTTGCGATATGTTTCCTAATGTGATTATTCTCATATGTCAGGTTAAGTATTGGGCCAAAGCACATGAAGTTAACAGTGCGCTAAACCAAACGCTGAATTCTGTATCTCTAACGTTGCTAGTCGCTTTTCATTTACAGGTATAAACTCAGTTACTTTTGTTGGATGTCCACTGGACTTTGTGTTTTTTCATATTCGAGTTACAGTTACAAAGGATGGTAGATTTATATTGGTGGAATTCGACTTCAGGATGCCAAGTAGGTAGTTTGTCTGGCTGCTTAATAGGGAATAATATTGTTTCTTTGTCATGTGTTCAATTCATTTTTACTAGTTGGACAAGTTTAGTCTCTTAAGCAGTCATCAGTGTAAGTTGCATGTAACTATCCGATCAGATACTAGTCACACGTATGTAAATGGCAGTGAAAAGTGTGATTCCATACTTCTGAGTCTAATTTGCTTCTCCTTTTTCTTCTTCACAGACTCAAAATCCTCCCATTTTACCTCCATTCTCTATGCTATTTAAAGGTAATATTAGTATTCACACATAATACAAAGTAAACGAGAACTACGGTGATTCTGGCAGATTCAACATTTGGCTTTTTTAAGTTATAGATATTAAGAGAATACTTGATGATTGTCAAATCTCAGATTACATTTTGTATACACTTCCTTTCTACTGCGTGCTAGAATCACTTCCTGTTTTATTGTGCTTCTTCTCTTGCTTTTGCGTATGTGGTTTTCCATTATGACATTAAGTGACCTTTTTTTCTTTTCCAGATGGAATTGATCCTCCTAACGTGGAGAAACGAACGCAAAAGTTCTTAAACTGGGGGCAGCGTAATCAGGAATCTCTGGGTAGACTGTTTGCAACATTTTTTATTAAGGTGCTATCTTTTTTTCCTTTAAACCCAAAAGTAAACAAGGTCTGCATTACATACTTATTTGTTATAACGAAATATCTTTTCTGTCTTGCAGTTGCAATCTGTAGAATTCCTTTGGGGGCAAGGGCTCTGCGCCAGTGTGCTGAATGGTCTTTGGATATACAAAAAGTGGAGCAAAGCTACCATTGGGGTAGCCTCTTTTTGTTTTCTTTTTCTTTTTTAAAATCTATTCAGTAAAATTTCATTCACATTTTAACTTTTTCTCTTCTTTAGGTTGAGGATTTTACAGACGTGTCTCAAAATGTTGCAAGGGGGGCTAAGGCTGCCAAAAAGATATACAGCTCCATAAACAGAACCGTAGATGACATCTTGGAATTCCTCAATGGCAAGGTCTCTGGAGAACAACTCACACAAAGCTTGTTTGTCCAACAAGCTGTTGTGGAGCCTTCTCCTCCTGTATCGCCACTCAATGGCAATATCGCTGGAACACATCTCAGACATAGTTTGTTTGGCCAACAAGCTATTGTGGAGCCTCCTCCTCCTGTGCCACTACTCAATGTTTACCCACAACAACCTCATAACAACTACAGAAACGGGTTCACAGGTCCCCCTGAAGAACATCACAACAAAAGAGTTTATTTGGGAAATGGCTACAGAGCTGTAGAAGGAGCAGGTCAAGGGAGAGAGGAAGAGAGATACGAGGATCTCAGAGGAAAACGAAACAGGTATGTCAGAAACTCCAACGGTTTTGAAGAGTACAGTGAAATTCCGCGGTTTGGAATCCAAAATAGTCCCTTTGATGATCCTTATAGACAAGTCCCATTAAATGGTGGAGCAAATGGTCATTTGGTTCAGCATAGGCATGACGGTAGGTTTACTGGTGAAGAACCAATGCCTGTGGGACTGTGGCAAGAGTACGGTCCAAGTTTTGATCTGCCGCTACCACCACCACCTTATGATAGAACTAGGAAAAGTCCCACGCAATGCGTGGGTAATATTAATATAGTAGAACATAAAATAAATT
>OVAQ01001132.1:0-20667 GCA_900406345.1 Erysimum cheiri | reverse complement strand
CAAGAACAAAGCTCTTCAAAATTTGAAGATGGTCTTCAGGTCTAGTTTGGAACCAGAACATAAGCTTTAAAATTTCATAGAGTTTTTCTTTCATTTAATTTCGGACACAAGTTCTAAAAAAGGAGGCATATATTGTAACAAGGGTCTTTGATTGAAATGTAATTGTGGCAAACGCAATAATAACTCCATTTTCTGTCTATGGTATTTTAAAAATTCTCATTGTGGCAATGCAACAGCGAATATTTTGACTGTGATTCTCTATTGTCTTAGAAACTCATTTTGTAAATTTATTTCCATTACGGCAACGCAATGGTATGTCCTTTTTAAGTGATGCCAAAAAAAAAGGCATTTGCTTCAGCTAACTTAGACTCACAATTACATTTCATCACCGATTGTTCTTGTTGCAAATACTTTAAAGTTCAAAGCCATTCCAATCTAAAAACTAGAAACGATAATAAACATTTGATAAACTATTCAAGAGACCCCACAAGATTCAAACAGAAGAAGAAACATAAGAGGACCCATATCAAGAACTCACTGAGAGTTTCCCATAGTGTATGTGATGTGTAGATAACTTCTTTCCCGAAAAATCCAAAACATGAGAAAACAAATAATGTAACAAAAGAAGCATAGAAATGTTCAACACATGCTCATAAGAAACAACAAAAAAATGGCATACCTCAAACCATAGAATACTAATCAGTGATCAAAAGAGTCTCCTCTTTCCTAATTTATGTGTCTTCGTGGTTTCGTGAGGTCGCTAAACGCACTTGATTCGTCGTTTAATTACGAACCAAACCAACAGGTTACGAGTGCAAATTTTTCAAATTCACAGGGTTAATCATGTAAATAAACTCTAACCAGAGTATGCAGTACGAACACAAGCCGCGCGATTAGAATGGCTCGTAGGGGTATAGCTACTCGCCTAAACACACCATTGAGGTGAATTACGAAAGAGGTCCTGCACGTGGACACGTGGCTTTCTACGATTAGTTACTAGATAGAAGTCAATGACATAACAGTAGGCTATAATGGTCAGATAGATATTTTTATTTTTTTCCTGAGTTGGGCTTTTACGGGAATGGATAATAAAAAAGAGATGCTCGATCTCCCCAAATTAGAGTAAACCCTAATTGTTTCTGTAGCTTTCTCTCTCTCGCTCTGTGGAAGAAGAAGAAGAAGGGGATCAAGGAACTCGCGAAGAGTGTGTCTGTGTTTGCCTACTTTTGACTCTAGATTCTCTCGTGAATCTCTCTTTGTCTGTGATTTATTCGGCGAAGAGAGACATAGATCGGATATGGCGGCTGATAGTACGGGTGCGAAATCGAGCTCCGCTGCGGATTCTTACGTTGGGAGCTTGATTAGTTTGACATCCAAGAGCGAGATCAGATACGAAGGGATCCTTTACAATATTAATACAGATGAATCCAGTATCGGACTTCAAAACGGTACGATTTGTTTCCACTTCTGTTTTGAGGATGACGATGAGGATTATTAGATTTGTAGTGTTTATTTCCTGGGTGTATTCTCCCGTGTTCTCTTTTTTTATTTGACAGAAACTCAAGGTTTCGTGAGCTATTTAGCTTGATTTGATTGAAATTTTGCTTATTCCTGAACTGTTAAGCTTGATTTGAAAGACTTTTTGTACTTGTGCTTGGAATTCATGAAACATAAGTGTTTATGTCCACTATTTAACTTATTAAAATGTGATTGATGCCCCTTGAAACTATTGGTTGAGCATGAAATGCTAGTCTTAGGTTGTCGATGGGGTTGATTTTAGTGAGATTGAGATGTCCTGATCCCCGAAATTTCTTGTGTGTAGTTCGATCATTTGGAACTGAAGGAAGGAAAAAAGATGGCCCTCAAGTTCCTCCAAGTGACAAAGTTTATGAGTACATATTGTTCCGTGGAACTGATATCAAGGTATCCAACAGGATTATGCTAATGCTTTTATGTAATCAGTGTTGTCAGCCTTGCGCACTTTGGACACTAAATGTTCTTGCTGTTGGCAGGATTTGCAAGTCAAAGCTTCTCCACCAGTTCAGCCTCCACCTACTATAAATAATGACCCTGCTATAATTCAGGTCAATATTAGAGATGAGAAAGGGTAATAATGTTTGTGATTTTAGAGTCAATTGATGTATCCCCGTCCTCCACTTGTCTTTGTTTTGCAGTCTCACTACCCTAGCCCGATGCCAACATCTGGTGGCTTGCCTTCTACTGCAAGCGGGTCACTGCCTGATATTAGTTCTCATAATGGACAACCTGGACAGCCTGGACAACCTGGACAACATGGGATGGGATTTCAAAACGCAATGCCTTTGTATCAGCCTGGTGGAAATCTTGGTTCATGGGGAGCATCACCACAACCGCCAATGTATTGGCAAGGGTTCTACACCCCACCTCCCAATGGCCTTCCCCAATTGCATCAACAGTCTCTGATTCGACCCCCTCATGGGCTGCCAATGCCCAATTCTCTGCAGCAACCCCTGCAATATCCTAACTTTAATACACCTCCGCCTACTGGTTCATCAACTTTGCAGGGTTCAAGCTTGCCAGAAGCACCCTCTTCATTGTTTCCTTTTAGTACTAGTTCTCAAATTCCAGCACCCAGTTCATTGCCTTTCTCTGGTCTACCACCAGTGACGCTGTCCTCAAGCCTGCAATCTACACTGCAATCAGCACCATCTCCTTCACTAGCTTCAGAGATGGCACCTCCGTTGCTGTCGAACAAAGCTCCTATTACTGCGCCTCCTACCCTACCTCAGGATACTAATTTGCTTCCCTTTTCTCTATCAACTACAAGAGCCACAGAAGCAAGTGCTGGCCTTCCACTGTCTAACAAGCCTAGTGTAGTTACTGGTCCAATTTCTCTGCCGCAGACAACACCATTAACATCTGCTCCTGTTGCTGGAGTTTCTAGTTCCATTAGCCAAGATAAGCCCAAACCTTTGTTGGTTACTCCTGGCCAACTGCTGCAGTCTGGATCTTCTGCAGTCTCTTTGTCTCCACCCTCTACAAATGCGGATAAAGATGTTGAGGTGGTTCAAGTATCATCATCAGCTGGGTTGGAACAATCTGTTCCAGTTACATCCGAAGCCCAACCTCCAATACTGCCATTGCCTTCCTCTGCTAGGCCAACTCAGAAGGTTTTGAACTTACATCTCCAAATCGTTAAACAATATCACTACTTGGCTTATTGATATCACAGAGAAGCTTGAACTAGATAAGAGTTTTTGAGTACTGAACGCTTAACATGAAATGATCTTGCATTTGCTGATGTCTATTTATAAGTCTTCATGATTCGATGATTAATCAAAGTCGCTGCTGAAATTTGTCTCAGCCAAACGGGCATTCTTTCCCAGCTCACAATGGTTACAGGGGACGTGGCAGAGGAAGAGGAAGAGGAGCAGGGGTAATATTCTTCTCACTCATTTGTAGAATGTGACGAGGCATTTATCTTTTTTTACCGAGGAAAAGAGCTACTAGTTAAAAATAGCTGCCATCTATGCTAATAATCCCCTTCTTGGCAGAGATCACACCAGGTAATGAAGTTCACTGAAGATTTTGATTTCACGGCGATGAATGAAAAGTTCAATAAGGATGAAGTATGGGGTCATCTTGGGAAGAGTACCACCCTAGATGGTGATGAAGATGATGATTCTCCGATCGTAGATGAAGCTGAGCTGCCTAAGATCGAGGTCAAAGTAAGTGAAGTAGACATATAGAATTAAGTAAAGCCGCCATATATTCCCCCTCTGTGGTCTCATACACCTTTATTTGTTTATGGATGTAGCCTGTTTACAACAAAGACGACTTTTTCGATAGCCTCTCATCAAATGCCATTGACCGAGAGTCCCAAAATGCAAGGCCAAGGTTCTCAGAGCAACGGAAACTAGATACTGAGGTACAATCTATATATTTCCATTCAAACAGCAGACTTGGACATAAGTAGTACCCTCTCATTTCTGGAGATACTAAATTTTCCTGAATCTTAAGAGAAACCCATTGACTAATAAACGGTATTGGTTCCAGACATTTGGTGAGTTCTCGAGATTCAGAGGAGGTCGAGGAGGGCGTGGTTATGGTAGAAATGGTTATTCACGTGGCGGTTATGGTGGACGTGGTTATGGCGGTTATGGTGGCCGTGGTGGTGGCTATGGGTATGGTGGACGTGGCCAGGGCCAGGGCCAGGGGAGAGGCGTATCAAATCGTACTTCCTAAAAAGTTGTGCTATAAAGGTCTCTAAAGACTCAAAATCCAATGGGAGCTCATGCTTTTGAGTGCTTTTGGTATGTGGCAATAAAACAAAAAAACTGAGTCTGATGTAACGTTTTCTGTTATAGAACCCCCCCTTGTGTGGTTTTCGAGTGTATCAATTTGATTTCCGATCTTTGTTTTCAGACTTGGTAATAGCGTCTTTCTTCTTAATATTCAATGTTATTTTGAACTTTTGTAGACTTGACATTTGCTGTGAAATACCCTCTTTTTTTAAAAATGTCAGTAGCTTCTTGGCTCTTGCTGTTTACTGTTTAGTAACTTATTGTTTAAATGTTGAGTAAGGTGACCATGGACTTAAAAGTCAACATTTTGCCTTTGATCACAGTACTAGCAGCCTTAAATTAAATGGGCCGTAGAAAGCGACATAGAGGTCTATATTTTACATATAGATCCGTAATGTCTTTTATTTCTCAAAACATCATTCTGTGGAAAACTCTGGAGTCAGAGAGACTGTACTCTACTGTGCTCAACTTTGCAGAGAGATAATAGAATGGGAAGTGTGGATTCTTCAAGACTATCACTTGTCTTGTTTGCGAGACTCTCCGGTTTAGTAATCGCAGTTTTGGTTCTGTACTGGGCTCTCTTCCTCCCTAATCAAGGCCTCAGCTACTCTGTAACTATCACACTCCCTTCCTCGTTGATTTCATTTGGATCTCTCTCTGGTCTCTGATCAAGTTTATACCTTTGTAGACTCTTCATCCTTTGCTGATGGTGATTGGCTTCATTCTTGTAAGCGGAGAAGGTACTGATGATCCCTCTTCATACCCCCTTTTGAAGATTTCCTCTCTTTCTTGAATATTTCTCAAGAATTTGGGATCTTGATCTGCAGCGATTCTGATACACAGATGGTTGCCTGGTTCAAGGAAAACGAAGAAAGCAGTACATCTATGGCTACAAGGAGTGGCATTGGCCTCTGCTGTGTTTGGGATTTGGACAAAATTCCATTACCAACGTGGAGTTTTTGCCAATTTCTACAGTCTTCATTCTTGGATGGGTTTACTCTCCGTTTCTCTCTTCACCGCTCAGGTTCGTCTTTTTCTTTCCAATTTCCACCAACCAATATTATTTTTATTCTACGTAATACTATTAAACCTCTAATAGAGTTATTTAATGCATCATTAATTAAATAGTTGCTTTCCAAGATTTTTAAAGTTTTATAATAAAGGTACACGTTGGCTTGCTTCAGCTGCATTATTATTTTTCTCTTTGTTCAAAATGTTTGCCATCATCAATATTCAATTTCTTCCATTCTTTGCATTATAACATTATTGAGTTCTAATTTGTTACGGAAGCTTTCCAAGCTGACAAGATTCCCCTAAACGATTATAAAAACGAATTATTAATTACTAAGCTGACAGAACCTTTCATTACTGTCACTTCGACCTATGCTCTATGTCCTACATATTTTATTCGCGCAAGTGCCCTTTTCTCAAGGAGTCTGTTTACGAATTAGCCCCCCACAAGGCTACTTCAAACTTTGAAGTTCAAAGGTGTCAAAGTGTCAATAGCAAATCTTAAGAGAAGCAGGGTTTAAATGTACTGTAATTATCGTCTCTTAAGAAAGTGGGAAACCGGGGGATTAACTTTTATCAGTATTTACGAAAAGGCCTCTCAATTCTTGAGGGAGACTAGTTTTGAAAACTAATAGTAATGACGTTGTGTTGCAGTGGTTGACTGGGTTCTTGAGCTTCTGGCATAGAGGAGAAACACGGACGACAAGAACCACGTTTCTTCCATGGCACGTCTTCCTTGGACTCTATACCTACGGTCTAGCCATTGCCACAGCTGAGACCGGACTGCTTGAGAAACTGACGTTCCTTCAGACCAAGAGAAACGTCCCCAGACGCGGTTCTGAATCAATGACTGTCAATGGTCTAGGGCTCGGCTTGGCTCTACTCGGTGGTATTGTTATAACTGCTGCTGTTTTGCCAAAGTATCAGAGTCATGCTGGTAATGAGAAACTTGTTTATTCATCTCAAGATCGTCCCAAATGTTTGTCTTCTTGAGTTTTATATTTTCAATTATTTGTTTGTATTGGTTTTGGGGACAAACGACACATCTCTGGTGTACAAAAAGAACAAATTAGTTCTTCCAAAATGTATTACCGCATTGTGATGATGAGACTTCTGTCCAAAAACTTGGCTCCTCCAACCTTTCCTTGAATCTGAGACGGTAAATGAATCACTCGTCTTTGGTCCCCGGCTTCTATTAAGAGCTCAGAACCTCCTCTGTACTGCAAATTAAGAAAGAAAACCAAAAAATCATTCGCAGTTCTTATTTCCATATGAACAGAAGAACTTTGCAGGCAATCACATTATGCCATTACAGATGAGGTAGAAGAAAGGAGATAGCTTTACAAGTCTGGGCGAGAGTCTGAGGGAGATGAGAAGTTTTTTACCTGGTACAGTTTGATTTCCGATTTTTCAAACCCTGGCATGAAAAGAGTCACCAATTTCTTTGCTGTATCAAACATTACTGTTGTTGTCAAGCTGCTCCCATTGCTTACTGTTTTAGAAAGAAGTTCCCGGATACTCGTATTCGCTTGGTCCAGCATAATTTTGTCCCAATCCAGACCGTCTCTCGTAAATGGAACAGATGCGGAAGCAAAGGGCAGCGGCACAAATTCTTCTTTTGGGATCTTGCTTGTCAGATGAGAAGAAATAGCAAACGCCCCAGAAGCATGAGATCCTGCTTGTATAGTACAACCCCAATACCGTAATGCGGATTTAACAGATATGGGATTGTTTGGGTCCATCACAAGAAAACTCCTGAATCTCTCTGGATCTCTCCAAGCAGAAGCGCCAGCCTACAGTTTGGAAAAATCCATATGTAATCTTGACGCTAAAGTAGTTGAGGATATATGGAATAAATAGATACCTCCAAGAAACGTTCCACAGTATCCCACATGGCAGGACTTGTCATACCATCAAAAGGCGACTTATTGCCGCTTATGTTCATTGACTCATCAACAAATCTCATAATGGAAGGACTTGTTAGCCTCCCCAAATCAGTCTTCTCGGCCATACTCCTCAGATATTTCACATACAACCTGAAAAAAGCATGCTTCCTAAAGGTTGAAATAAGGGAAATAAGCATAGAGAAGTCAAAAAGAAAAGCAAAACGTAATGAGACCTTGTTTTACTGCTTAGACCTATCATCCGAAGAGTTTCCTCAGTGCTAATGCCATCGTAGATAATAACATCAAAAGTCTTCCCTTTATGGTTCTTTCGAGTTGCTTGCCTAAAGAAACCAACAAGCCTCTCGAGTTCAAGCATTGAAAAGATGGAATCCATCCCTGGAAGCACTCCTAGCTCTTCTCCAACCACCTACTACACAGCAATAGCCAAAACAAATGAGGACTTTAAATCTGAAAAAATTATTTTTTTCTGTCGAAACTAGCAGAATGAAGTAGTGTCACATACCTACCCCTTCAAGAACCCCTTGGGTCATATTAAGTCGGGCGTCTGCTTGCTTCAGCTGTTTTAGAGGTTCTAGAAGCATCTGCAGTTTTTCCAGGAACCGTTCAAACTCTGAACAAGACATAAAGTACCCGAAGATGGAAACAAAAACAGGGACATACTTTTGTAGTTTCCAGCCTAATCACCGAGAGATTATCGTTGATCAAGGTTGGAGAAGTCCCAATCTTGGTTCCAAGGAGGATATCAGCAGAAGGATCTTGATTATGTACCACCAAACATGTACTGAGCCCAGCCAATGCGTAATGCTATGTGCATATCCAATTTTACAAAGACAAACCGTCAAAATTAGTTAGCAACAGCACATTCAATCTCTACAGACAGCAAAAACATCAAATCTAAGCAGAGATCAAATCAATAAAACACTCAATTCTGAACATTATAGTATTCAGAGTTCAATGCTGAGGAAAGCTTAAGACTTCCGTCAAAACTGATTCATGCAATTGCTACCAGAGTTCTCGCAAGATTGATGACTGCAACGAGAGAGAAATCGGAAAATGGTTTTTTTTTGTTTTGTTACCTGAGCGGCGAAAACAGCGGCGGTGGTCTTGCCGGAGCCGCCTTTACCGAGAAATGTGACGAATTTCGTGGGTTTGTGAGAAGATTCACCGACGGTATCGTTATCATCTCTGGAAGATGTTGCCGCCACAGAAGCTGCTCGACGTTTCCTGGAGAGTGAAGCTGCTTCCGTACGCAGAATTGGAAGGAGATTCGGATTAGGGATTGAGCATGTAAAAGAAGAAGCGAGCAAAGACACCATTTTTAATGTAATTTTCAAGAGATCAGATTGGCCGGAGCTTTGGAGCTGCTTGTGATAAAGGGGTGACCGGACCTGACTCAGCTTCACACACAATTCACGTTTGCGTTCTACTCACCGCTTTAATCAAAACGCCCTTTGCGCTTCTTTTTTTACGATTTAAAAATTCTTCATTAGTGTCCGGTACATGTTGGTTTGCACTAATTTGAGTCACATCATAGTCCATACATANGGAAATATTCCAAATTTAAAGCGCGGCTAGGTGGCCACTAGTATGCATCGGGTGGGAATTGAACCCGGGTTTATTGGAATTACCTCCTCAACCCGAAACTCGTTCGCCACTCGACCACCTTGTAGTGGTTAGTCCATACATATTTAAATTTGATGATACTGTGTATAAACATTTGAAATTATTTTTTTTTGTAAATTACAAATAAAATATCACTCCTATTTTTGAAAACTAAAGTAGAAAAATAAGAAGCTGAAAACAGATTAAAACCTAAGAGAAATTCTTTACCTTTCAAAAAAAAAAAAAATCAGCAAATAATTTCTCTTTTTCTTATCCAAGTATAAAACATAACCGACATTGAACCAAAAAAAAACAGAGAAATCACCTACATCTACATAGTAAACCAATACGATTACCAGTCCCCGACCGCGTGGGAAAACATCACTTATACGGCAACGTTTTGCGGAGGTAGAAGAAGATTCGCTACTCTTTCTTTCACCACCAATAGCCAAGAGTTTTGCGATTGAGCATCACAGACAAGGAGGAGGATATTAGGAAGATCGGTTTGATCAACCTCGATTCAACAAGATGGTACGTTTTATTGTCTCTCAGTTCATCTTTTAATCAATTAATTGTTCTATATGTCAATCGCTAGATTTATCTTCTGCCCCTTGAGGATTGTAAATTGGGGATAAACAATGTTTGTTCTTTGTAATGGATCCCCGAAGCCCTTTGTATTTATTTAGGATTGATTTTGGCTGCGATTAGTATGAATCTCTTTGCAGGTTTTAGGGGTTTGGTTCTAGGTTTTGTTCACAAGGGTTTCAATGGATTAGCCTATGGTTCGTCGATAATTGAACTGTTCTGTTCATGTGTGGTTTCTATACAAAATTTATCGACTTTGCTTTTAGCTTGTTATCAAAATTTTCTTTATGATTCAGCTAATCAAATCAATTGCTTGCGTTCTGTAGTTTGTACTAGATAACTTTTGCTTATTGAGGATCCTATCTGGTTTGGTGTTTTCATTGATTTTAATTCATGTGTTAACTCTTTCAAATTGTTCCTTTTTCTGCAGTCGACTCTATCAGCTGCCAGGGCAGATAACTTTTACTATCCCCCGGAATGGACTCCCGATCAAGGTTCCTTGAACAAGTTTCAAGGACAGCATCCTCTCAGAGAGAGGGCAAAGAAAATAGGCGAGGGAATTTTGGTCATAAGGTAATATAATCACTACTATATTCATTCATTCCAGTGACTGGGTAGTTCCCGAGTTGATTCTTTGGGAGGGAGATGCTACTTTTGGTTAAATTCACTTAAGCTGTTCCATTAGATTCCTTTTGTACTCCACGAGTAGAGGATGAGGCTACGTCAAATATATAACATAAAACAATTGTGATGATCAAAAGTAGGAAAAAGTGTGTATTAGGCTTGAGTTAGTCTGCCTCGATGTTAAAGTCTCTCCTTTGTGTACTTTCTGCTCAGAAGCTTGGTTTTTGTTGAATTGGCAAGAGGGTACTTTCACTTTGGTCGATTTTTTCATTCTTGCTTTTTATTTATTCAGGTTCGAGATGCCCTATAATATATGGTGCGGTGGCTGCAGTTCTATGATTGCCAAGGGTGTTCGGTTCAATGCAGAAAAAAAGCAAGTTGGGAACTATTATTCTACAAAGGTACGATTAAGAGTCTTTCCTTTCTCTATGATCACTTAAACATGACACCTTAAATTTCTGTTTCTGCTCCTGTCTGGAAGAACCTTTGATTTCTTAAATACGTGTACACTGCATTGTAAATTATCAGTTTGCTTGCTATAGAACTATGGCTGAGGTGTATATCTTATCATGGTCAGATATGGAGCTTTGCAATGAAATCACCATGCTGCAAACATGAGATAGTAATTCAGACAGATCCTCAGAACTGCGAGTATGTAATTACAAGTGGTGCCCAGAAGAAGGTTGAGGAATATGATGTAGAAGACGCAGAAACCATGGAGCTCACTGCTGAGGAAGGTTGGTTTCTACCTTTGTTGACAAGTTTGCTTTTTAGAATCTCTATAGGTCTCTCGATAGGTGTTTGGCTTTTCATCCTTCTTATTTGTTCTGTCAGCTCATTCTTGATATAATTTTTATAATCTTGTGCAGAGAAGGGTAAGCTTGCAGACCCGTTTTATCGTTTAGAGCACCAGGAAGTTGATTTGCAGAAGAAGAAAGCAGCAGAACCGCTTTTGGTCCGTCTCCAGCGAGTCTCAGATGAAAGACATGCAGATGACTACTCCCTAAACAGAGCTCTACGTGCACAAATTAGAGTAAGTTGCAAGTTTTCAATTTTTTTCTGCTTGCAATCTCGTTTGTTGATTCCTCGTTTCTAACATTTGCTGGTTCCCCAGGGACACAGGAAACGTGTAGCTGAAGAAGAGACTGCTTCAAGGAAGCTAGGCTTGGGGATAAGACTTCTTCCAAAGAGTGAAGAAGATATTAAAGCTGCCTCAAACGTGAAATTCAAGACCAAGTTTGATAAGAATAGAAAGGACAAACGCGCACTGATCCACTCATCTTCCATCTTTCCTGAATCATCTTACTCGATGTCATCATCAAGTAAGAAAAGAATGGAGCTAGAATCAAAGAGAAGAAAAATAAGCGCAGCATCGGCGTCCAGTCTATTGAGAGGAGGATTCAAAGCTTCAGCATTTTCTAAACCCCCATCATCAAGTAAATCCAAGGTGTCATCAGTTTCTGTAAGGAAGCTGTAGTTTTAGCAACTGTGCTCGTATCGTTGAGAAGACAATCAATGTAAGAAACAAGAAAAGTCAACATATTATTATCAGTGAGGATGTTTCTACGTTTGGAAAATTGAATTTGATCCTGACTTTTTGGTCTTGTTGTTTTCTACTGTCCACAGTAATCTCCGTTATATGTAAACTATATTCAAAGTAGAATAGCAGCATAAAAATCCAATCCTTTACTGTATTTCCATTCTTGTCGTGTCATATACAAAGTCGTGTTAAGAAATTAATCTCACATTTCAAAATACATACTATATATTAGTACGAGTACTCAATGATGTAAAAAGAAAATACTATGATTAAGGGTCTTAAACTGTTGAAATCAGAGTAATATGTGAAAGCACATGAGGAGATCATAATGCTTTGCTTCTTCTTTTTTTGGATAAAATATAAAGAATTCATTTCAGTCTCTGGAAAGTCCACTAAATTGTGTCGCATAGCATAATAAAAGTACATTATATCATCATTAACCCATACACTTATGACTGTATTACTTGATAGATAGACCCAGGGGAGATTAGCTATCATCACAACCGTTGATCTATACGACAAGCGTGTTACGATGTAAGTCAACGCAAAGTCGTCGTATGTATGCGAACCGAGTCGCACATAATAAAAATGCCTTTATTTTACACATCCAAAATCACAAACTGGCGCCTCTCTTTCTCTCTCTTCTTCCTCGCCACTTCCCAGTTATTTCGCGACGAGATTTTATTGTCTTCAAAATCTTTTTCTTTTCTCTCGCCCAAAAAAAACAAATTAACTTTATTTCGTACCAAAGTAAACAGTATTGAGTTTGGGGATTTCGAGAATCTGAAATATCATTTTAGCGTCGAGAGAGAGTTGTCTTAGGGTTTTTGCCGATTCTGCTTCTCTCCTTAGCTCTGATCTTTTCTTCATCAAGCTATCATGGCTGGGTAAGCACCTCTTTTCTTCTGGATTTTGACCAGTTCATCGCGTTTTTAGTTGAGACTCAAACCCTAAGCTACGATTCCTGCTGCCGATTGCAATTTCGATGAGATACAAAAGTTTGATTCTTCTTTTCTGTTTGCGTTTGTATATCAATGGAGCTTTGTGATTTCAATTTATCCGATGTCAAAGTTAAGCGCGAAAGGGGGTTAATTTGAAATCTGCATTTGGGTCTTTCACTGCTATGGGTTTTTAACAAGGGGTTTTGAAGTTTTCAGTCCTATATATGATACGATGCTTTTTTCTCCTAGAAAATTTGATCGACGAGCTTGAATTTCGTAAATCATACGTTTTTGACTGCTGCTTAGTATCCACAATATGTCTCTAGCATTTCTGTGTATCAAATTTCGGTGTCTGCACTCTATCCAAGTAGAGATATCCAATGCCATTACCAAACATGGTGGAACAGATTCCATATTCTGCTGACTCTAGGTTCTGCAGACTCAATGTTTGGTCTTTTCAGGAAATCTACGGATTCAGTGTTGTTTTTATGTGACCATGTATTCTTTAACCTTTATTGGGGAGTGGTATTGGAAACTAATTGTAAAAGTTCAAGTCTTTCATTAGAGCTATGTGTGTTGATATCATCTCTCTCTCATCATTCTTCTTTGTCTATAATGTATCTAACTACTTTCTTGATCAATGGATGCTTTTCTTGCTGTATGCAGACGATCATGGCTGATAGATAGCAACCGGATTGCAACCAAAATTATGAGTGCATCCAACCCGCGCCAAGTGGTGTGGAAAAGCAATCCTACAAGACATTGTCCCAACTGTCGACACGTCATTGACAACAGTGATGTACGGTTTGCTCTTTCATTTCATTTGATGTCTATTGTCTAATATCATATTATCTATGTAGTTGTAATATAAACAAGTTTTGTACATTTCCAGGTTGTTGATGATTGGCCAGGATTGCCTCGAGGTGTGAAATTTGATCCATCTGATCCAGAGATCATATATCATTTGCTAGCAAAATCTGGTTTATCAGGTTTAAGTCCCCACCCGTTCATTGATGAGTTCATCCCAACCGTTAATCAAGATGATGGAATCTGTTACACCCATCCTAAGAATTTACCAGGTTAGGCAATACAGGTGTTCTTTCTCTTTCTTTTTTTTTTTATCAAAGAAGTTTTGAAATTAGTATCTCACTTAAGTTGAAATATTTTAGGTGTCAAGCACGATGGAACCGTGTCCCACTTCTTCCATAAAGCAATCAAAGCTTATAGCACAGGAACTCGAAAGCGTAGAAAGATTCACGACGACGATTTAGGCGATGTGCGCTGGCATAAGACAGGAAGAACGAAACCTGTTGTGTTAGATGGTGTTCAAAGAGGTTGCAAGAAAATAATGGTTCTCTATGGCGGAAAATCTGTGAAAACGAACTGGGTGATGCACCAATATCACTTGGGAATAGAAGAAGATGAGAAGGAAGGTGATTATGTTGTTTCTAAGATATTCTATCAGCAGCCACAGCAGCAAGTAGCCAAGCAAGGTGATAAAGTCGAACAGGAAGTCTCTGAGGATATCTTTGCTGCAATTACTCCAAAAGCAGATCCTGTCACTCCTAAATTGGCTACACCGGAGCCTCGAGATGCTGTGCGAGTTTGTTCTGATTCTCACTTTGCCAATGACTATGTTACTCCCCATGACTATGTTACTCCCCATGACTATGTTGATCCCCATGACTATGTTACTGCCCAAGAGGTTTCTCTTGCTGAGGTAAAATTCTTTTTGTTTGCTTTCTATTGACAAATCCTTGTGCTAGTCTAGTGCAAGAGCATTGTGATTACCGTAGGTGGTTTGTCTCTCTTGTTCAGTAGCAATAATTGAGATGGTTAGCTACAGAGTTAATGATGAAAATGAAAAGGAGGTTTAGGCAGAGAGAGTTGTGTATTCAGGATTTTTCTAGGGTTTAGGATTGAGAATTGGGTCGAGGGTGGATATTCACTCATTAATCAAGTATAAGCTCTTGCTGAAGTGAATAGAGAAGGAGTTTATCGGCTGGATCTTTTCACATTCCTCTGTTATCTAACAACTTGTTGCTATTGCACTAACTGACACTTTTTCCTTTGTGTTCCGGTACCTAAGACATCCGAGGTAATGTATATGGAAGATGAGGTTCAGAGTATTCAACCTAATCATGAAAGACCAAGAACTGTGGATGAGCCTGAGCCTGAGCCTGAGCCCGAGCCCGGACTTGAAGAAGTTAAAGAAATGATAGATGATAAAGAAGAGCAAGAGAATGATAGAGGTGATGAAAACCAAGCTGAGGAAGATCCGACTTGGTTTGACAGTGATTCTCAGTTTATCTTGAACTCGCAGCAGCTTGTGGAAGCCTTGTCTCTTTGCGATGATCTCTTGCAAGGGGGATCACAGGACAGGGAAGAAAACACGAACAGTGGAAGCTTAAACAATAAACAACCACGTTTTGCAGACTACGCACACCTAGGAACAGAAGACTTCAAACGGGACCTGGAGGAATGTCAGAAAATCGTTCTTGATCCCTCCAACATAGAGCTCGATACTCCACCGGAGTTTCGTCTGAGCCAGCTGGTAAACTTAAACCCCTTTCTTCTCTTACACTTTTTGATTGCGATCATGCAGGAAAGTCAAATGTGTTTGTTATGTTTTGTTCAGGAATTTGGATCACAGGACAGCTTTCTCGCCTGGGGCACTGGAAAGACTGACTGACTAAACAAAACTACCACGAGCTCAAGACTATGGAACTCTTTGATATTTTTTGGTTGGCAAAACAGTGCCACGCTGCTGTAACATGGTAGTTTCCTCTGCGCCTCAGGGGCTTGATTCCTACTATTTTGGTTTTTTTTTGTTTTCGGATTTAGAAGAACTACTTTGGAACGTGTTTCAGATCTAACTTGCAATGTCCGTATGTAAATATGATGCTTTTGAGGGGTTTTATGAGTCCAAACTCTGGATGTATGGATTATATCCTGAATTTCACTATGAAACTTTCTTACCGAAATCTCTCATTCCTTGCTCAGCTAACACCAAAACCAACCTAAACACAACATTTGTGTTTGCTTTTAAATGTTTTAATATTGTAATAAAGCACACAAAACGTTAGGAAACAATCGTGGCTCTAGTGTTCTGTGTCCTGTCGTCGCGACAGTAAAATTCTACGGCGAGGGGAAACATCAAAAATCCAGCCCATGAGTTGTTTAGACTTTAGAGAGAGAGTCGTTACAATCAGAGTATCCGAACAACAGGTTGGGCTCGTTGAACTCTGGAAACGTATGTGTCTAAGTAATGGGCTGGGCTTAGAATCAGAGGCCATAAGTTAATGGTCCTCACTCCTGAGAGAAAAAACCGGGAGTTGGTGACATAGACCGGGTTTTGTCTATTCTGATTGTACTAAGTGAAGGAAACGACAAGTAGACGGAGTCACGGATTCAGAGCTTTTAATATTTTACATTTACTCCGGTCGTGTTGTCTGATGATTACAGTCACTCTGTAAACTAACTACTAACCACGTTGCTCCTTTGTTTTTTATTTTCGTTGCTCTTTTGTTCTTCACTCCATTGTTGTTCATTATAAATCAAAGTAGTAGTAATTTATCATTGGGGTTGACCAGTATACTTAATCAAACCCAAAATTGATTACAAGAAAGTGGACAGCATGATCAAAATTCGACTTAATTATCTCGTCAACTGAAAAAAAGAGAGTTGATTTCGGTTTAACTAAACTAGGAATAGATCGGTAAGACTTGGTTACCAAATAAAACTGACTATTCAGGAATGAGCAAGTGTGTACTGAAAAATAAAGTTAATGATTGGTTGGGGTTTAGTTAGATTTACGGTGAATTTTAGGTGGTGAATGAGTATTTGTCTGGTAGTGCATGGTGGCCACGTCACGGTGACTAGTAGAAAATTTACTTCTGATTTATTGGCTCTTCTCGCGAGACACTCTTATCTATCTACTCGTATCCCGTGTGGAGTTTAAATCAATGTACCATATTCCATATACCTCTGATACTGTATTATTCCATTGCATTATTACAAAACAAAGTACTCCATAATCAGGTTTATTCAAATAATTAGTCAAAACAGAATATTTAAAAGGAAAAAACAGTAAAAAGCGGCCCATAAATATAGGGGAAAAAGGTGAAATTAAAGTCAGCCTGAAGTGTATGTAAATGTCCTTAAATGACTCAACTCAGTCCATCCGCTAATCTCGCCTTCACCTTTTTTTTGTTTTTTTTGACAAATTGGTTTCTTCTTCTTCAATCACAGTAGTAGTGCGTAGTGCCCATTTTACATTACTCTGCACTCTCTCTAGTCCTCCTTAATTCAACTAATTCCCACAATGCCCTTATCTCCTTCCTTCTTCCTCTCTCTCTCCTCCTTCCTCCTCCTCCTCCCGTTCTCTCTCTCCGCTCCATTCAGTACGTCTCTCTCTTCGCCGTGTAATTGATCTCTAGATCTGAGTGTGAACTCAATTCTTCCTTCTGTTTTTTTTTCCTTTTGCAGATACATCTTTCTTCATTGACTGTGGAAGTCCCGAAGGTTCAACAGACGTATTCAACCGGACATGGCTTCCCGATCATTTTTACTCCGGCGGAAGCACCGCCGTAGTCTCTGAGCCGCTTAGATTCCATCTCGTCGCCGAGAAAACAATCAGGTACTTCCCTCTTTCCTTCGGCAAGAAGAATTGCTACGTCGTTCCTCTCCCTCCTGGTCGATACTATCTCAGAACTTTCACCGTTTACGATAACTACGACGGTAAATCTCATTCGCCGTCGTTCGATGTCTCCGTCGAAGGCACGCTTGTTTTCTCCTGGAGATCTCCTTGGCCGGAGAATCTCATCCGCGATGGCTCTTATTCTGATCTCTTTGCGTTTATCGGTGACGGAGAGCTCGATTTGTGCTTTTATAGCATTGCTACTGATCCTCCGATTGTAGGTTCCTTAGAAGTCTTACAAGTCGATCCTTCGTCGTATAACGCCGATGGGACTGGTCAGAACGTTTTGTTGGTTAACTATGGGAGGCTCTCGTGTGGTTCCGAGCAGTGGGGACCTGGATTCACTAACCACACCGATAATTTCGGGCGGTCGTGGCAATCAGATGCAGAGTTTCGATCGGAAGATTCGAGATCGGTGGCTAGGTCGATGTCGACGGAAGAGAAAATCAAAGGAGTTGATCAGGCGCCGAATTATTTCCCGATGAAGCTTTATCAAACGGCGGTTACGATTTCTGGAGGTGGTTCGTTGGTTTATGAGCTTGAGGTTGATGCGAAGCTTGATTACTTGCTTTGGTTCCATTTTTCTGAGATTGATTCTACTGTGAAGAAGGCTGGGCAAAGAGTGTTTGATTTGGTGGTGAATGATAACAATGTGAGCAGAATTGATGTGTTCCATGAGGTTGGAGGATTTGCAGCATTTAGTTTGAACTATACTGTGAAGAATCTGAGTAGTACAACTGTGACGGTGAAATTGTCGTCCGTTTCGGGAGCACCGATAATCAGTGGGCTTGAGAATTACGCCATTGTTCCTGCTGATATGGCTACAGTGCCTGAACAAGGTACGTTAAATTGAGGATTCTGACTACTGTTTGATGGATAATAACATCATGAGTTTCTTGATTTGATCGGAATTCAGAGAGTAGCTTTGAGCAAAACTGGTTTGTAGGGAAATTTTTGACTCTCTGTTTGTTTTGCAGTGACTGCTATGAAAGCATTGAAGGAGTCTCTACGTGTTCCCGATAGAATGGGTTGGAATGGTGATCCTTGTGCTCCTACTAGCTGGGATGCTTGGGAAGGAGTCTCATGCCGGCCAAACTCACAAGGATCTGCTCTTGTGATTTTCCAAATGTGAGTTTTCATGGATGGAGACACTAATCAGAACTTGCCTGTCTTATTCACTGTCACATTGTGTATGCAAGCTGATTTGGAAAGAGCAAAGAACTTGATTTGGAAAGTTTTTTTAGTCGCATGAGAGGTGTCGTTCTTAAATACGCATCTTTGTCCGTTTATTGTAGATTAGGGGTTGGTTACAAATTAGATTATCTGGAATTTTGTATCTTGGCATTATCATAAGGTTTGGAGCTGGTAACTACATAGATAATACTTCCCTCTCCGGTGCTTATTATTTTCTGATGCCTGCATTGTGGTTTCTAATTATTATTGTGTTATCATTTACTTCGTAACTGGGGAGTGTCTCATTGTTCTTTACCTGTTTCAGAGACCTTGGAAGCCAAGGCTTGAAAGGATTTATCAGTGAAAAAATTAGTCTGCTGACAAACTTGAATAGCCTGTAAGTATCAACTATTGACTCGTATCTATCTCAAAGTTCATAGCTCATTATAATGCAATTAAATGGTTGTTGATTCATGTGTCTGCATTAGCAATTTCGCTTGACACGGATTAACTCATAGTCATTGGGGGAAAGTATTTATGACTTTTTCTTTTGTGTTTTTGGCAGGAACTTGAGTTCAAATACCTTAAATGGTCCACTACCTCCAGGTCTTGGTCATAAATCCCTTGTGAGTCTGTAAGTTAACACACCTCAGTTCATGATCAGTTGCCAAATTTTATCATAGATAGGAATTTTCTACCTTGTTTCTGGTTCAAATTGTAGATATTTTCTTAGAAATGTATGCCTTTAAGATGACAATAAAAAAATGATATTGGAGTGTGGGGATGGTTTAGAGAAACTTAAGAGACAATTCTGGCTCTGTACATTTGTGCTTATTGTTTGCGTATTTGGATTGCAGTGACTTGTCAAACAATCAGTTCACAGGACCAATACCTGAAAGTCTGACCTTGTCAAGCTTAAAGCTCGTGTAAGAAGCTCCTTCATAACATTATTCGAACGTAACTGTTTTGTGTCAATATTTTTTTCTATTCCATTTGAAAAACAGCCACTTTTGATTTAAGAACACGGGAAAATAGTGATACATATTAATAGAACTATATTGGCCTTTTCTATCTTAGATGATTAATTAGTAGAGTATGCCCAACAAGGTTTTAGTGACAACCAAAGTTATTGATGCAACACAAATTTTGACTGATTTATCTATGATGTGTTGTTAGGCTTTTGAATGGCAACGAATTGCAAGGAAAGGTACCAGAGGAGATTTATTCAGTTGGTGTTCATGGTGGAATTATCGAGTACGTTAAGTTTCTAAAGTCCACATTATAATCGTCTCTTTTGTTCTATCAATGGCAAATTTTACCTTCCTTTTCATTATCAATGGCAGTTACAATAATCTCCATATTTTTACAGTCTCTCTGGAAACAAAGGATTATGCGGTGTACCCTCTCTTCCGTCGTGTCCTTTATTATGGGAGAATGGCCACTTATCCAAAGGGGGTAAAATAGCCATAGCCATATCTTGTGTGGTGTTTCTCATTCTGGTTCTCTTGGTCATTTACTTGTGCTGCATCTGGAGAGGAAGACATGATTACGACTTTGCCCCTCCTCACGATTTAACTTGTGAGTAAACTTCCTCATATTGAATAAGATTAAGGACATTCTTGAATCTTGATCTTACTCCCTCTCTATTTGTATGTGTGGCGCAGCGCTAGCAGCAAAGAGAAACAGATACCAGAGGCAAAAGTCGTTAATGCTACTGGAAATGGAGAGCCAGCACGCGAAAGGAATGCCCACACTTCCCTTGAATTCGCAATAGCCGAGAAAGAGAGGTAGGAAGAGATTTGACTTGGACAGAGCAAGGAGATGAGATGAGGATTAGAGGTTTTTATGTGTAATTAGTATACAAAGCATTACTCCTCAAGAAGACCACAAATAACGTTAAAGAAGGGCAATGGATCAAGAGTGTGCGATTATTCCCCAAAAGAAGTAAGAACTCAATCTTCCTTCATTGTAATTTCATTTTTTTTTGGGTCTCTCTTAGATATATGATAATATTAATTGATAAGCATTCTTACTTACGCCCTCCCCTGTATCTGTGTTGCATGTATCATACCACATTGTTGTTCCCCATATATGGATTAACCAAAAATTGTCTCTGTTTTGAAAATCTTAGTTCTATATTTTTCTTTTTTTGGGTTGGAATCTAGTCTTAGCACTTATTCTTTTCTCCATAAGTAGGTTATGCTATCTCTGTTTTTTTCTTTGTGTTGATCAAAACACGTTTCTGTTTTGAAAAATATTTCTTGTTTTCTATTCTCTATGAAGATTTTTATGTAGATCTTTT
>OVAQ01001131.1:0-20673 GCA_900406345.1 Erysimum cheiri | reverse complement strand
AAGATTTAAAAGTCTATATCATTTGTATTCACTAAACTTTACCCCTAATTAATATATATTAATTCTACCATAAGCAACACAAACCAAAAATTTAAAAGTCTATTATCATTTGATTTCACTAAACTCTACTCCTAATTAATATACATTAATTCTACCATAAGCAACCCAAACCAAAGATTTGAAATTCTATCTCATTTGTATTATACTAAAACAAGATTTCACAGGATCATACATGTGAAAACTTACATCAATAGTTATGTGATATAATTAAAAAACATGTAATGTAAGAGATAGAGGAGAGAGAAAGAAAGATATTAGTCGGCTATTTGAAAAAAGACAATGAAGTAAATTCTCTACCCTTTCCGACATGTACTATTCGGCCATGGTTATTTTGCTAAATATTTTCAAATCCATGGTCATATAGTATATATTCCCAAAACTAAAACTACTTTATGTCTTAATATATATGAAAAATGTAAAACATCAATTTTTTAGGAACAGAGGGAGTATGAATTAGCCCTTTCAATTCCATTTTCAGTCTGTTGTCTTTCGTCTTTATTTATTTAATATAAACTTAAAATAGACGCAATAATGATTTTAGTGAGACTAATAAAAGTCTGGAATGACAAGACAGACTCTGCCAATGAAATCCCCAATAATCAAAGATACCTTCATCAATCTGACGAAATTTCAACAGCCACAGGTTAAAGTAGTTCCACAACATTGCACACATCCGATGAAGCACTTATTGTGATCTATAGACTCTGTGAATTAGACCTGTGTTTCAGACAGATATCAATCAGATATATATTTGGTACTCCTTGGGGCTGAAATTACAAAATTTGTAGATTACATAACTCAAATAACACAAACTGAGAATTCAGGACCAAGATTAGCCTTTATAAACCCAAAACCAACATTAAATTTGAGATTGACATACTCTGAAACAAAGAAAAGGGACCTAAGTAGACCGAAGGAAAATTCACTAAGCAAGATCATTCCACTGAAGATATCCTCCGTGACCGCCTTCATCTTTAAACTCGTAGACAGCACCCGATGCTGCCAACAAAACCACCAGCATTAGACTTTGTTCATTATTTCAATCGATGGTTTAAGGACAAGCGTCTCACAAATTTAGTTTACTTTTATGTTTGAACAATGACAACGCAGACAAATCGTAATGAAGATGAGGCTACAAGTCAAGCATCTTTTTAACAGGGAAAGATGCAAAATGAAGAAATCAGAGACTATTTTACCTTTGTAGCCACCTTGAACAGGATCATCAGCCAGAAGAAGTGGAGTGTCCAAGTCGATGAATCTGTATATTATTTCTTGATTTGTTAGAATTATAATGGTCAGATTGTATGTGGTTTTGCAAATTAAATATACCTGAAACACCCAAAGCCGGCGGCAAGGTGACCGGAGAACCCCATGGCTAATCTGGTCTCCACCATTCCCCCTATCATAAGCTCAATTCCAGATGATCTAGCCAATTCAATTACCTCGAGGGCCTCAAGGATTCCGGTTTTGGCGAGTTTGATGTTAACAACATCTACGATATCACCTTCTATGATTTTCTTGAGATCAGCCAAGTCTCTGCAACTCTCATCTGCTGCAACAGAGACTCCGAATCTGTTCTTTGCAGTTCGACTCACGTGACTGAGACCTTCCCAATTGTCTCTGTGGACGGGTTGCTCAAAGAGAACCGGTGTGACCTTCATTTCTGGGCAAATACTCACAACACTTTAGGTTTTGAACGAGAAAAGAAAGGTCGGTTAAAAATTTGAACAGGCTGGGAGTTTTCCAAAAACCAATGCGTATAAAACCTCTACCGTTCAATACCTAACTAAGAGGACCCAAAAATGATTCAGAAACTTGTTTACCATGAAGCTTTTCGAGAACCCTAACAGCTTCCTCTGTTTTATAACCCTCATTGGCATCCAAAATGAAGGAACAAGTAGGGTGGACTGCACGTATAGCCTGGAGAACTTCTATGTCAGCCTTAAGATTCTTCCCCACCTTGAGCTTCAAGGTTTCAAAACCTTGTTTTCTATACTTTAAAGCCAAAGTCGAAGCTTCGGCCGGAGAAACTATCGGAATCTGAGCATAGACCACCACAAACATCTTTTAGACCCACATCCGTGAAAATCACACAAACCTTCATACTTAACTAATCTTCCTTCTATTAGTTTTCAAGACATTAACATTCTAAAAAACTATGAAAACACATATACTCTTAAGTAATACTCAATAGTCATTTCACTTAGAGAGCAATTGCAAATAATTGGAAACTTTGTGAATTTTGTTTCGAACAGACACAGAAAATGAAAGGGAATTGTACCCGGAAGAACTAAGGTTAGAACCGAACTGTTATGTCGGTGGTAATAGAAGTTGAAGCTCCACCAAATAGTTTCCACAATGGCATTCCTACGCTCTTAGCTGCTGCATCAATCATAGCCATCTCCATCCCACCTCTTACCTAAACCCATTTCAGAAACTTTCTTATATTTTCTTCCTTGAGAGAAAGATCACAAGCCAATGTAAAACCCAAAATTCCCAAATTTGGAACTTCAATTCAAGTTCAAAAATCCAAGAATGCTTAAATCAACTTACAGAAGCAAATTGATGGCCAGGGAGGAATCTTCCGATCTCCTGAAGAAAATTACCAAGTTTCATCTCCGGTAACTCTCTCAGAAACTCACAAGCTTCCCGCGCTTTTACCATGGCCGTTAACTGATCCTCCGCCGTCACCGACGGCAAAATCGGAGCTTCTCCCCACCCGACGCATCCATTATTAAGCTCAATCCGAATCGCAACGTTACTGACTGAATCAAGCCGTGACGAAGCGATAGTGAAGGAAGAGAGCAGAGGCACGTTCAGTTCGCGGTTCTCTGCTTTCTTCACCATCACAGTGAGATTCTCCGTCAGGGTTTTGAATCCAGACGACGCCGACATAACGGGGATCAGAGATTTCGGCGAATTTCGGAAACTGAGGGTTGAAGTGACGAGTGGAGAAGACGATACGATCGAAAACATCTTTTGCTAATAAATAAGCTTTAGAATTGATTTTAGATTTACAATACACATAGCGTTTATTTCAAATGAATTAGATTCAAGGGCACTCTCGTTCTTAATCGTAAGTTTTATGTGAACTCGATGGGATTAAATTCACTCTTAAAGCGTTATTGTTGCTCCCATTTTAAAATTTCATTTCTTTGTAATTATTTCCAAATAAAATTATACACAAAAAAAAAAAAAAACAGGAAAAAAGAAGAAGAAATTATAAAATATGGAAGATAAATAAGTTATAACGTGAATTGTTTTTTGGAGATGAAGAAATGAATGGGAGAAGGAAGAAGGGCAAAACCATTCTCATTCTTTACTTCTTCAATATGTGTTTGTTGTTTACCTTTGTTCCCAAGCCTAGAATAACCTCTTTCTACCTGTCTCCTTATATTTGTTACATTTCTCATTTTCTCTTAAGTCCAAAACAACTATTTTACTTTCATTGTTGTTTCTTACCACATTCATTTTTCTCTTAATAAATTTCATCCAATCATGGCGATATTTTCCGATTCTGAAGACGAACGAACGTTCCATAAAACTACTAAACTCTTCACTCGTCAACGATCAATTCATTCTATATTTGGAGGTGGTAAAGGTATATGTATATCCCTCTTTTCTAAAATTGTATTGGTTCTAATGTTATATTATGTGTGTATATGTGTGTGAAGATACATGTTATATATGCTAGTTCTTTTCAAATACTAAATTTTAGAGCGTTCTCTTTTATACATTGGAATAGTCATTCATGTTTCCTACTAATTACATTGTAGACAAACAGAAAAATTAAACAATTTGTATTTTCGATAACAGTTGCAGATATTTTGTTATGGAGAGAGCCGAAAATAGCTGCAACATTGGTGATAGGAGTGAGCCTCTTATGGTTCTTAATGGAAGTGGTGGAATACAATTTCATAACCCTAATTTGCCATGCTTCCATGACCACCATGCTCCTTTTCTTCATTTGTTCCACTGTTTCTGATTTTTTCAATTGGTATGTTTATCATTATATCTTTGACTATTCTGTCCAAATTCTCGATATCATATTTATAAATTATTAATCTCTGAGATTTCCTAATCAATAATACAATGCAGGGAAAGGCCAATAATACCAGAAATTGTAATAGACGAATCTTCTTTCAAACACCTAGCAAAAAGCTTCCATATTATATTCAATCAAATCCTCTCGAAACTATTTGACATTGCTTGTGGAGGAGGAGATCCTTCACTCTTTTTTCTCGTAAGATGTTCGATCTTTTTTATTTAATACATTTTGGATTAATTAGTACTATTAGTTTCTCAATATCTGTTACGATATTTTCAGACAACGATCTCGCTTTATATCCTCTCCATCATTGGGACATATTTCAACTTTGTGAATCTTCTCTTCATAGGTAAGAATTAAGTTATATTCAAATATATGTAGGTTTAAATATAAATTAATTAACTGTATGATGATTAATATATATAATTGGACGACGTCGTGCCGTTCAGTGTTTATAAGCATGCAAACATTGCCGGTTATGTATGAGATGTACGAGGATGACGTGGATAGAGTGGCGGGTAAGTTGATAAGGATGATGAGGAAGCTGTACAGGAAATTCGACTCCACTATTCTGAGTAAAATCCCAAGAGGAACTGTCAAAAACAAGAAACATACTTAATTCTTCATTGTTTACTTTATAGAGATATTATGATTACTGTAATTATATCATCTCCACTCTAAATTAATATACATATCTTCTACTGGTTTTTTTTCTTCTTATAAATAATAAGAAGAAGTTAAGGTCTGACCATCATCGAATGGAATGATATGAATCAACCCAGGAAAATAAATATAATATATATCCACTTAATTAATCAAGATCTCGTTTATGTTAATTTTCTCCAATTAATGAATGATTTAGTTTGAACCTGAGTACGTCGCTGCAAAAATGTTGCACATATTATATCACCATCAGATTCCTAAAACCTGTGTAGATAACAACATTAATACTTACTGTATATCTTAACGTTTGTGTTTTTTTTTTATAATTAAAACCAAAAATCCAAAACCAAACTAAATATATAGTATTGTTTTAAAAATAATTCATTTTAGCTAAAACATATTGAAAGCGAAAGTACACAAGATATTGAAAGGGAAGGTATACAAAATTGGTCTGATAAATATCAAGATACATTTGTTTATAATATATATGGAAAAATACAAAACAAAATACCAGATTTTCAGTTTTTTGTCCAAAAATACCAAACTTCTTAAATTAGATACCAATCTTTCTTCCTACCAAAAAAAAGATACCAATCTTTCTACAAAATTGGCAAAGAGATAGTATTTTGTTATTTTGACAATAACAATATTGAGAGTAAGGAGTTGAACTTTTGTGTTAACCTACAAATTGAAAATTTGCAACAGTAACTCAAAACTGAAAATTTCTAATTCTTTCTCTTCTTACTTAACGTTCTCTAACTCAAAACTTAATCTTCCTTTCACTTAGGAATTTTTTCAAAATCCAAAAAATCAGAATGAAAGTACTATATATACTCAAAAACCAAAACTCAAACCTAGTTAGTTTATACTTATTATATGGGGTGTATTTTAAAAGGTTTTGTTAAGTACTTATTAAATGAAAATTTTGATATTTTTTAATTTGGTATATATGAAAGTTTGGTATCTTTTGGCAGTTTGATGTATAAATATCTATATTACGAGTTATTTTACTGACAAAGGAATAAGAGAGAAAACACTTTATATAGAAATTTTGCAGAGAATTACACGTCTTGAGGATTCCATTTCATCAATATAATATACACTTTTTTCGGTCAAAATTTTCGGAAGCTTTGTTACGAAATAAGACATAAATATATCCATTATATATTAGTTTTGGTTAGTGGTAGAAGAAGAAGATGCCAAATGAAAAAGGGGAAGAACATTGGGTTACGTCGAAAGTCCTTTGATAAGAATTTGATTTTGTATAGTCAAATTTGTACAAACAACAAAAATGGAGTCCTCGTGAAATATGCGAGAGAGGGAGAGAGAGTTATTATTGCTCCTCATGCGTAACCCGTTAATTTGTTTTTTGATTTTCTCTTCTTTTGTAGATTGCTTAATAACTCCCTAAAATTATCAGTGGTAAAAAATTAAACAGTACAAAATCCTTTGACTAAAGTAATAGTCCAATGATTTTCTTATATTTTGGATTGAGGACTAAACAAACATTATAAAAGAAATTACGAGGCAAACATCAAGCTGACGTACTTTTACATTATATTATGGTATTTGACTATTCTCACCCTAATTTAGAATGGTCAAAAACCCTTATCTTCAACTAAATTTCCTCGAGATAACCTGTACTACAATTATGAATGAAATTTATCAAATACTGAATTTTAAATTTCTCAAGTTTTTTTTTTTTAGAGAAAAGAAAACATAATGTTGAACTATAAATTAGCATTAATTAGAATATTCCATCTCATCAGAATTCCACAGTCAACTGTGTTTAGGAGGAAGGAGACTAGTAGAACTAAAATGCGTGGTTTTCTGTAAGTCTTTGTGTTGCGGTCTTTTTTACATTTGAAACAAATAAATCTCATTAATCAATGAATAATTTTATTAAAAGTCAATGGCCTTATGTACGAATTAATCAGCTATAAGTATGAAAGCTTTTCACGTTAAACAACTTAACCTCATCCACATTAACTAGAGAAAGAGAGATGGCGAGACACTTAGAAGATGTAATGAGCATGGCAACATCAACACTATTCAATCCTAGTTACCTGTTTCATGTTGTGTTCTTGGCTCTGATAGGCTGTTGTGTCCTCTCAGCTCTGCTATTCTCTTGCGCCGACGGAGTCTCCGACGACAGAGCCAATTCCGGAAACTCTACCGCTGCCGGAGGTTGTGGCGGCGCCGGTTGCGGCGGTGGTTGTGGAGGTTGAGATTTTATTTGTCTTCGTTGGGGAAAAAAAAAATACAGAACAGACAATTGTACTTTCGTATTATCGTTATACAGCTCTTTTTTAGTACGTGTAAGCATAGATATCGTACATTAAAAACAGAAAATACTATTTCTTTCCATTTTCGATTTTCAGTTAAAGATGTTAATTGATGGACTAGACACTCTAACTTCAAGTTTTTCATAAATGAAAAGCCTAAAATAAACCGAATTTTGATTCAATTACAAATGATTATTTTGTAAAAGATACCAAAATTGCATCTGAACCAAACCAAGAACAAAAAGTCTGAACTGAAAGACATCTAAAGAAAAACCCAAACAGAAATTGTGCCAATTCAATTCATACTAAATTTTGTTTTTTCTTTGGTCACTTTCATTCTGAACCAGAGTAAACATCTCAAAATCCCATATTGAAACCCTGACCTTAGGAAAAATTAAGAAGGCTTTGACTAGTCTCATGTCCCTAATAGACACCAACAGCACGACCAAGGTTCATCTCTTCATGGGATACAAGGAGCAAACCAAACTAAACCAGGAGTTACCATCAAAGATTCTTCAAGGATCCCAAACCCGTACCGGATCAATTGATTGCCAAAAAAAGAGACGATCCTACAGATTATTTGATGAAACAAGAGCAACGGCGCAAAACAGGACAAGTTTTTTTCAGGCGTTGATGGCATCTGACTCTTTAGACCTTATGATCTTGGCTTGTAGTTTCTGCATAAAACCTGGACTGGCTCGGAGTCTCTGTTTTACATATGAAGTTCTTATGTCCTCAGCGATCTTGTTGGCTTTTGCAGCTTCCTCTATCAACCCGTAAAGAGTTCTTAAGCAGTCTTTCCTGTTTTCCTCTCGGTGTTCAAACCTGTGACAGAACAAAAACATTTCATGATTCAACATTCTTGTCTCGTGAAAAGCTTAAGATTTATAGTTATATACCTCTCACTGGTGATTGTAAGCTCATCTTTCCCTGAATGGTATCTTTTCCCCACAAGTTCCCTTAGCCTGCGAGCCTGATGCTTTGAGAGCCCGAGCTCTTTTACTGTAACAGACATTTTAACTTTCCTGTTCTTTGGATGCCACGCATCACCTCCAGGAGCAAAAACTATTCTTGATTGCCACCTAAGGATTGGGCCTTTACCGGGGGGATCATCCAAGTCGGTATTCCTATCGGAAGCATCCGTTTCACCAAATTGGGGAGGACCTTCAGCTTCCATTTGATCACCATATTGAATTACCATCTCATCTTCGAATTCCTTGAAAAGCTCATAAGCTGCTTCGGGCTCAAGTTCACCTCTTTCACACATATCCCCAAGCTCATTAAACTTTGCTTCAATTTTTTTCTTCAAGTCATCTGAATGAAAATAAAGTTAGAGGATGTCCCTAATGTTCATATATATATACGCATCAAGGAACAAAACAATATGTTTGCTAAACGACCCTGCTGATCCGAGAAGCAACAAATCTGGCATAGTACATTACCTTTCAAAGAGTTCAATTAGAATAATTCTCCAACCATAATTCAGCAAAAACCAAATAGAAAGGTTATCTACAAAAGCTAAGTTCCACTAAGAGTGTGTTTAGCTATAACGACGCACATTAGTCTATTAACCAGCCTAATCTCTGAAGATTGAACACCTCAAAGGCTCCTAGTAGGTAGGTATTCAAAAATATCTACGTCTAAGAATGTGAGTCGATTAATGGGGAGATGAAGTTGAAAATAAAACAGCATTACCAGGAAGAAGCTGGTCCCATTTGAGCATATCCTCAAGAATCTCCTCACATTCCTTAGTATCCATAAGATACCCATGTTGGATGCTTTCTTTAATCATGGCATCCCACTTCTTATCGTCCATGTTGAAATATTCATCCTTCCTCATCTTTTCCGCTACATACTCGGGAGAGTTGTACAAATCATCGAGTTCTTCGTCAGTAGAATGCGCATCCTCGAAATCGGATTCAAAATCTTCATCCTTGACATCATCTTTGAAAGGTAGAGACTCGAGTTTATCTATCAATTCATCATCAGTCTCTGCGTGTTTGTCTACAAGTCTTCTCTGCAGAAGTGCTTCAATAACTCCGGGTAAAGCATCTTCATTACCCTCATTGAAATACTTCTCTATACGGGTTTTAAGTTCTGAGACCACAAAACAATAAGACTTAGCCAACATATATCAATATCAAACGATTACCTACAGAGTTCTACTAGTTCATGAGATAATCATAATAAGAACAATAAGAACATGAAGTCATTTCATCGAAACAAAACATAGAAGAAACTCCAAATCTTATATCGAAGGATCAATTGAAAACTTAGAGGTATTGCGAGATGAGAATTATTGAACTCATCCATTTCAACTAATTCCAGGAGCAAAATGAATCATCATTTTAGTTTTGAGGTAACTACACAGCTTGAACAGAGGATAGAGTGTTTTACCTTTGTTGCTTACATCCTCTACAACGAGATCTTTCTTATCGGATGACTCAGTCGGCGAAGACTCAGGGGGAGTAGTCGAGTTCTCACCGGACGAGTCGGATTCGGAGGAGAATAATCTGAATTTGGGAAGAATCGGAGCGGCGAGGAAGGGAACATTGACGGAGCTTTGGTGGGTTATCCGAGGAGAAAGGAAAACTCTTCGAGCGCAGAGCGACGCATTTCTGAAGAGAGCTCCTCTCATGGCGGATCGAGGATTTAGGGTTTTAGGTCGCCGTTCGTAATCCCAAGTACAAAAGGAAGGACTGGTTTTTTAACGCCGTAACTTAAAAACTTTTTTTAAGTTGAGTTTTGTTCCTCGCAAAGCTCTTTTTTTCACTTTTAATTTTTAGATCACACTCTATTTTTTACAACCACAATTTTGTGGTTAAATTTCCAAATCAATCATAGTGATTAGTGACAGTCTTTTCAACAAAGATTGTTTTTGTTCACTTTAAAATAGATAGTGAAGGTGGTTCTTCCGAGGTATTCGGAATGTTATCAGACCAAGGGAGGGGGGAAAGGATTGGACGAAAGAAGTAGGTTTCAAAGACGCTGTACCAAAACATGCCTTTAACATTTGGGTGGTTCTGGTTCATAAGAATAGGTTGCCAACAAGAGAAAGATTGGCTTCTTAGGGTTAAAACATTTCCACAGATTGTTGTTTATGCTCTTCGGCCGTGGAATCAAGAAACCATTTGTTCCTAACCTATTCTTTTTCTTCTCATATATGGTGCATGGTTCTATCAATATTAGATCGCCATCGTGGTTTGTTCTGCTTATGGGCTAAACTGCTTTCATGGATTAGAACTCACTCACCGCAAGCTCCACCAATCTTCAAAAAGGTTACACAGTCCAAGCAACACTCTTCCACCTATGGAAACAAAGAAACAATGTCTTGCATAACTCGCACTCTCTTACAACGCACACAATCTTCAAGCTGATTGACCGTGAGATCAACAACACCATCACCTCCAGAAGACATAGACGGCGTTTCAGCAAGTTAATGTCCTTATGGCTGCAATGAAGCCTCAAAGTTTCTCCCACAATTTCTTGACCCCTTGTTTTCAATTTTTTTTTTGCCAAGGCGTCAAGTGTGTAGGTTTAATTAATATTTTGTAAAACTTGAACTTTCATTTTAGTGATATTTACAATTGAGCAACAGAAAAAAAAAAAGAAAGAATAGATAGTCATTTGGCAAGTTATGTGCTTTTTACAAAGAAAAAGTATATAGGTTATGAAATTAACAAATAATGTAGTATATGTGGGAGTCAAGTTTGGATAGCATTGTTTGAAAACCAATTATTTTACCTATTGTAAAACAGTAAGATATACATACATATTAATTGGTCAAAACTAAAATTTTATATCTTTTTTTTGGGTTCAAAACTAATATACTAGTACTTAGAAAAACCATCCAAACAATTTTATTTTTCCAAATATAGAAAAAGAAAGAGACATTAGTAATACCTAAGATAAGAAAGAACTTTAGAAACGATAAAGCATTTGACCAAAAAGAAAACGATATAGCAAAACCTATTTATACTAAAGATATGTAACGCGATGTTACATGTAATAAGCGAAAAGACCAGAGCGCACCGTAATTGCTATACTTCACTTTGCGCGTTTATTACAAACGATCCAGTGTTTAAAGCGGCTGAGGCGCAGTCATATGCTGTTGCTGTTGCTGTTGCTGTTTGCCACCGTCAAGAGCCATCTGCTTGGACATATCGGCTAGAGCGGCTGCGGCTGCAGCTGGTGTCATGCTTTGGTACGGAGACGCTAACGGAATAGCATTGTTGGCAGCAGGAGGCTGTGCGTGGTAGTACACTGTCTCGTTTGGAGGAGGATTTGTGTATTCATAGGCCCCACTGTAATTGGCGTTTACGTTTGTGCTATGTTGAGGAGCTCCAGTACCGTAATTGGCGTTTGCGTTTGTGCTATGTTGAGGAACTCCAGTACTGTAATTGGCGTTTGCGTTGTTGCTATGTTGAGGAACTCCAGTGTAACCCATGTACTGATGCTGTTGCTGAAGCTGTAGAACCTGAGCAGGAGCGGCACGGTAAACGTTCTGGGCAGCTTCAGGTCTCGAGTTTGGGGCGGGTCTTGAGTTCGGATAGAGCGGGGGAGTTCCTGCTGGGACATACTGCTGAGCTTGCGGGACTGACATCACGTAAACGGGGTAGTTTTGTTGCTGATGAGAGTAAACTGGGATGTATTGTGATTGGTGAGGGATGTACTGAACGCCTTGGTGTAAGAAAGGTTGTTGAGCCGGGGGTTGGTGTTGTTGGTCCATAGTTGTGTACGTAGCTGACTGAGACAGGACGTGGGAGGTGGTATGGGGTGAAGTGGTTTCAGTCTGAGGTAAGACTTGAGAGCTTTGGACCGATGTGGTTTCAGGCTGTGTCACTGGAGGAGCTCTTGGCAGAGGTGGAGGTTGATCTTGGTAGTACATCGGCTTTGAAAATGAAGTAGCAGAAGAAATGCTAGTATCACTGTATATATAAAAACAAGAGACATCAGCATTTAGTATCATCAAAACAAAGCTAAGATCACTTGTAACGCCATAGTTCAATGTGAAGATCAAGAGTATGTCAATGTCCACACAAACGGCTAGTACTACAAATTGATAAAGTCTCTGAATGCATACTCTAAAACAAAGATCATCAAATATTCTTACGCATTTGACAGCTTAAGATGATTTCTCCACATAAAACATACTTCAAACCAGTGTTCTATCTATCTCTTTTAGCTACTTAGCATAAGTGTAATACAAGCCACATGTAAAGATGATAGAACAAAAACAGTGCAAAGACATCACAAATGAATGGCAAGCTGAAAAAAGTGATGGAGAAAACAAGAGGTTGAGATATGAAATTACCAAGATCATTTATCTATCTAAACAACCAGAGAGATTCCTTTCAGTAAACAATTTGATTGAGTAAACGAAGAGTGGCAGTAGAAGATGAAAGTACCTAGCAACGGAATCAGGGGAAGTCAAGCCATACCCTCCCATAGCTCTCGGTGGGATCGCTACTTGCTGCATCGGCAACGGTGGCTTCCTGTAGCCAGTTGATACACCTGAATCGGATCGATCATCGTCCGGTGAGACCTGGCCATTGCTTGCGGCACCAGCAGCACTATCACTAGGTACGTTGTTATAAGCCATCGCAGCATCAGTCATCGTACCAGACGGAATCATCATTGGCCGATTTGCCATCAAGTTAATTCCATCATCAAATTGCCTTTGAGTTTGCATGTTTGAGAAGGTCATCTGTGCCAACTGTTCCTCTATCCTCTGGTCTTCGCTGACTCTAACGCGGATCGGTGGCAAATTGGAAGTAGAAGGAGAAGAAGATGAAGATCCTATCGAAGAACCAGCGGCTTCCATCATCGGCGAATCAGGCATCGAACTCATATGCATCTCCTGATGCGAAATCACACCGTTAGCAACCAAATCCCCTCGCTTATTGTTCTCTCCACCAACATTAGTGTCTAGGTTTTGGATCTCGGCTTCTCCTCCGACGCTATCCTCGTCGAGATTCACCAAGGTGTTATTCACAGCGGCGGAATCCGATAAACCTCGAGGAAGCAAACCGGATTGATTCAGAGCATCGACGAACCAGGTGTCCGATTTCGCGCCGTCAAGCAGAGATCCCATAGTAGCGGCGGTCTCGAGCTTGTTAGCGAAAAGGAACAACCGGATCCGTTGCGGATCAGTCGCCGTCGCTGAGGAAGTCGCGCGATCGTATTCCTCAATCATATTCTCCAGATCTTCATCGGTAGTGATGGTGACGAGTGAATCAAGATCTTCGCTAGGGAGCTGGTACTTGAGTGTGAAGGACCGGCCGTTGAGAAGCGTACTAGAGAGGCGAGATCGGAGCGAGGACAGTGACGCGCGTCGATCAACAACCACAAGACGAGTCACGCCGGAGGAGTACGTCAACGATTTGTCGTGTGGACGAGGCATGATGTGACCACCATAGCTGCACATAAGACGAAGCCTATCGCCGGGAAAAGGCGGAAGTGGGTCCGGATTTCTTCCGGTATCAGTCGCGACGGCGCGCGGAGATCCATCGATCGGTTGTTGAACGGTTACGGTCTTGACTGCCGCCGGAATCGCGGAAGAGACGGCGGCGGCGGGAGTAGAATTAGGGGTTAGTTGAGATAAAGGAGGGAGTGGGGTCTCCATGTTCGATAACGACGGGATAGGTTAGTTGGGCTGATTTATATATTGATATTTCCAACTAATCCTTTATTAATCGTAAACATATTATTAAGTGATCAGATACTTTTAAAAATTAAATAAGAAAAATAAAGGGATAAAAAAAAGGATGAAAATGTTAGATTCTCTGCGGATGAGCTGGAGAATTTACAGATATGATTCATCGCCAGGTAATTTATACTATGATATAAATTGGTACCATCAGCTTCATATTTTATTAACGTATAATGACAACAAAAAGTACCTCTAAAGCTGTTTGTGCGTATCTAAAATTAAAGTTTTTCTGAAATTTTAAGATTGGTTTTTCTGTTTTAATTATAAAAGATCTAGGTTTTGTCGGCAATCTTATATAATAAAGTATTGTACATCTAATAAAACAATACAATTTGCAGATAGTTTTGGCATCTGTGGAGGAAATAAAAAAATGTAGCTCTGTTTCATAAACAGATTAATCGTAAGAAAAACTATCAATATTTTTTTTTTTGGAAATTAGTCCAAATGAATTAACGAAAAATGTATTTGTATCAGAATATAATGTTGATGTTTGTGTTTTAGAAAGCTGTGTACTAGATAGTATTATTTTATTTGCTGTAGAATGTTTATTACTATAATATGATTATTTTGTGTCCTTTAACATGGTTAAATTCTTTACGAGTTCCAACATTACAGCTTGCTGCAATTTGTTTTGCGGAAAAATTTATAGAAAATCAATTCTAAAGATTTTATGAAGTTTTGATTTTAACATCATAATTATTCGTTTAGAAAACCATTCACCAACCTGGTTTTTCATTTTTATTAAGTTTTAAAAAAGGAAAAAAATAATTCTGTTCACTGTTCAAGTAAAGATGAAAACAAAAATCTATACAGATGAAGTGGATCCCAAAGAAGGCGGATGAATCTGGACCTTATGGGGAAAATTAAACCAAACCCATGTGGATAATTTTCGAGAACCGTGTTCGGTTTACTTCAACCGGACGTTACACGTTTGGTTCCCAAAGTTCTTCCCTCAAAATTTGGCGTAACTGTTGAAACTTGAAAAAAGGGTTAAAACTTAAACATTACCAGTTGCCACAATCATGAACATCGAACATTATGACTCTTCATAAGATATGTCTATTCTTTATTCATCTTTTCAAAAAGTGGAGAGCTCATATGTAGTTAACACAGTTACTTTGATAGGCAAAAGTATCATACAAAATCGGCTTAAAAATACAAAAAGTTAGAACGAAGAGTCACTTTGCTTAATTAATACGGATCCAATGCGGATGCAAGTTGAAACCGGAACCCAAGAGAGGAAATTGGGGAACAGAAGTAAACCAATTTGAACCAAACCAAACTTTTCTAGACATGGTTACCAACCATTATAATCGAAATGAAAATTATACATGTTAATCAAAGGAACAAAATATCAATAAGTGAAACAATCATACAAGTATAAATTACACGGATATATATATATATATATATATATATATATAAAATATTTGAGCAGGAAATTTCAAAATTCAGAATCAGTGCTTTCACGACGGCGATCATGAGGCAAGGTGGGGGAGGTGCCAAGCTCGACGTCGTTGTCCAACATCCCTCGAGAACTGGTTCGAGTCATCGTCGTGGCTCGACCAGTACTCCTCTCCGCCAACATTCTAAAATACGCATGTGGTGCCCATCCTGTTATAATATAAAATAATCATTAAACGTTATTATCAACAACAAAGCAATTATATAACATGATGGTTAATTTTTGGTAACATTTTTTTTTGTTTAATACCGTTGTCGTCGTAAGGGTAAGGAAAAAAGTGGAGGTAAGAGAAAGAAGCGATTAAGATTCCTATGATAGCTCCCGCGAAGACGTCGGTCCAATGGTGCCAATAGTCGTCGACTCGTGATATTCCGATGAGAATTGCGACGAGTATCGGTAAGAACACGAGGCATAGCTTTGCCACGTGTCCTCTTCTGTCAAATACTTTGATTTTACCCGATAAGTACCACGCCAAGAATGTTAAACCGGCGAATGACCCTGCATATATACCGCCGTAATCATCCGGTTTAATTAAACCTGAATCAACTCATATATATGTTACTGGTCTTTTAAAACTTTATAAGAAGAACTTACACGAAGTGTGACCACTAGGGAAGCTCTTGTAACCTTCTTTGATTATCTTTTTAACTCCATTACACACAACATCCTTAGTGTCCGGGTGAAATTTCTGCATTTCTTTCAGATTTTGCACAAAGTAAGAAACAATTCCCTCGATTTAAAGCAAGTGAGATGGATCCATATATAGAAATGTACATACCGGTTTACCATTGGGGAAACATCGGTAAAAGAAGTTAGGTCGTGGCCTACCAACTGCGTCTTTGATGGAATCAGTGGTGACTCCAGTCACAAGACATGAGAATCCGATACCTATATAATCAATTTACAAATATTCTTATCAGGCTTATATCATAGTTTGGAGATGACCAATAGTAGAAATTAACTCACCGAGAATGGCGTGATGAAGATCATAAACATCTCTTCGAAAGTAATAGTACACTGTGAAGATGCATATAGGAACCAATATACAAATAATCTACACACACACACACGTACCGTACATATAAATCATCAATCAGCGGCAATGCTTCCTTGTGATGGAAGGCACGATGAAGGTATGCGTTTCTTGGTATAGAAGTTACTTACCGGGACAGCCCACATAGGAATGGTGTCTTCATAAAATGGGAAAGTGAGATCAGTTAACATGTCTGGTCCGATGTAGCGATGAAAAGGTTCGATAACGTTGAGTACAATGTCGATGAGACCGAGGACTACGAGGATGAGCCAGTCACAAAGATGTTCTCGAGCCACCTTCCATCCATGGCTCTTCACCGAGTGAGCTCCAAGCATTATCTTAGCCATCTATCAGGCTCATTAAATTAACCTGAAATAATAGTTTCATTGTAACATCGATCTACATAATCTATCTTCCTGTTGTTTCTCAAAATCAATTTTCAATTTGTTATGAAAACTGTCTCCGAGGATATCTATAATAGGGTTTTGTTTCATCTTTCTGTTCATATCATAAATCAACGCAGCGATGGAACTATTAACCCCAATAAAAAATCATTGGTTTCGAGAATAATCGAGGGTAAAACAATTGCACAATATATTCATCGTGCAAACGAAATGCATTAACAATTACACAGAGAGATAATGGAATAAAAATGGATACCTGGTGAAACGCGAGATCAATCAATCGCAGATCGAAAAATCAAACAAACCCTAATAATTGTATTCTATTACAGTTACAACTGCAAATTTACAAATGAAACTATGAACAATACTTTTTGAAACGGTGAATGGGAAAATGAATTTGGGGTGGGATGAGAAAAGATTTGTTTATCGCAAAATTAAGTTTTTTATGAAAACGGTTATGATAATTTGGATTTTTTTTTTGTTTTTGTTTTTTGTTACATGGATTTTTTTTTTTTGTTTTATCGGTTGAGTATCGACTTACAACCAAAATAAAAATAACTAAATGAAGATTTATTTCAACGGACAAGCGAACAATTTAATAATTATACAAAATGTTTTTTTCGGCCTCTACAACTAACATTCACGATTTACCCCTAAAAATAAATAAATGGGTTTCAAACACAAATTTGTATGGGCCGCCTATTTGCGAAAAAAATAAATTGACAAACGCAGTCGTTATATAAGGTTCTCATCCCATGTTTCCTCCGAAAACCTGTTTTGCATTCCCATATGCATGTTTATGGATTTGAATTCAAATTATGATACGACATTAGTACTAATACAAACGCGAGGTTACAAATTGTTTAAAATGTCTGATTAATTACACTAAAGTGTGTAGTTTTAGATCTAATTTTAATGATCCGGTTGCATGTAAATAGTTAACTGCAATATTTGTTTTCATTTACTATTAGTAGATACTTCCCCCCAACCAAATATAATAATTTCGTTAGAAATCCCGCATTGACTAATAAGTTTAGATGGGACTAGATATGACTAACTCATGCTCACTTGTTTAGAGTGGATGTACAAGTAGAAACGCACCCAGTACCACCATTCTTATTGCTTTTAGATGGTTGTAATGAAAAGACTATGTCACTGTGTAATCGTGGTGGTATAATTTTCGTAGATACGGCGTCTGTAATTTCTTGATATTCTAACCTAAAAAGTATCGAAGAAGACAAAAACATGTTCAGAGATACGAAGACTCTTGAGTCATAATGATGGAATTATTTACAAAGGTACCCCAAATCTGACTTTGAAATTCGATGGTCTACATGCACTCTTGACTCTACACTACAATAGGACATAAATGGTTTTGTAATGAAGAAAACGGGGCACACAAGTTGCAGCTTTAAATGAAGAGAGTGGTACTGAATACAGATCACCCTCTCTCTCTCACTCACTCAATTTCAAGTTGCACCACATGTGCCCCTCTGCAATGAAAATTCCATTTCAGTTATCAATTAATGATTATCTCATCAGTATAGTACTCTTCCCCACTTATTTAATTCCATTGTCTATCACTCTTTAAAGCCATCCTCCTCCAAATCGAGTTGTTAATTATGATTCCTTTTTTGACCTCTTCTCTTTCTCCGTTAGGAAAACTGAAATTAGTTCCAAAATATTTCACCCACTTACTGTTATCAAAGTCAATTATTGCGTAAGATATATCCAATTTTTTAACCCCCGGGAAATAAGAGTAACTGAAGAAGACAAAAATAAGTGAATTACAAGAGGAAAAAGACAAACCCTTGAAGAACCAACCACTAAGTTTTGATTCCCTTCTTAATGTCAAAGTCCCTACTTTGGTGTTCTGTCATTTTCCCTCGTCAATGTTTTTGATAAAACTCTGTTTACATTCGCCAACCCTTCCTTTTATCTAAACAGCCACATTGAAGTAATTTCTTATATTAACGACTCTCAGACAATATCGTATTCAAAGATAAAAGTAAATCAGTCAAGTGCGTTTAATTAGCTCAACCAGTTTAGAATTGCGTTGCTTCACTGATACTACTCTCAAGTTTGAGTTATGCATAAAAATGATGTACTATCTATAGATCTGTCACGAATATTATAAAAAATAAAATAATAATCCTTACACAAAACAAAAAAAAAGGTTTTAAATCTAAAGGAAATTAAATTAATGAAACAAAGGTCCAATATTTCTTAGTGAAAAAGAGAAAAAGTTAGAAGCCATATATATGTTCATATATGATCATCACATCTAACAAATTCTTGGAAATGATCACTGTTTTGGACGTCAACATTAGAAATGGTCATTTATTTGTTAGGATACTAGTCACGATAACTATTTACAAAAGTTACTACTTTTGGTTTTGTCGGTTGAAACCCACGAAAGGTTCAACTTTTGTCCTATTGTTTATAGGAGAAGTTAAATTGGTATTGCTACCCTACCGGCCCACCTCTCACATTGAGGACGTACGGTTGGTTGGTTGGTTGGTAGGTTTAGGGTTTTTTGCCAGCCATTGCCAAACAAAACTTTCAAGTAAAAAATATCTCCTCCACATCTCATGTCACATGATTAATTACCACATTGATTGGCTCGTGATATATCCTAGCCAGAATTTGGCGTCGTTATACGGAAGAATTCGGTGCTATCTATGCCGAATATTAATAATATTCTGAATTATACTCAACAGAACAAATCATAAACTCTAGCCAATTATATTCTAATGTATATATTCAACTATGTGCGTCTAGTAGATGCATAACGAAGAGTATTTCCAACTTTGAAGTCATATTGGTTTTTTATTCAAGTCAATCTCCTAGCTATTTTTGATATTTTGAATATATAGTATATAACTTGTCATATGGTTTCATATTTTCAAATGAAGAATTTATGTTGGGTGTTGGGTTGTGGGTATATATTTTGATGTGTGGAGGGGAATGTACACGTAGAAAGAGTCAACGTTTTGGTATAGACTCTGTGGAGCGGAGCTCTCTCAATTTACTTATATATATACACATTACTCTCCATTATCCCTTTGTCACTTCATACACTCCATATGCTTACACATATTCAAATATATATATAGACATATATTTATATATACATACATACTTCATGATGTTGCATATATCACACATCGGTTTGAGAGTGATGTTGGTTGTTGACAGAAGATAGAGAGCACTAAGGATGACATGCAAGTACATATACATATATATCATCACACCACTTGTGAATGATAAATATGTAAAACGAATTCAAAAAAGAGAGGGAGAGGGGAGAGAGTGAATTAAATAACCTGCATCTCTACTCTTTTGTGCTCTCTATACTTCTGTCACCACCGTTTTTATTCTTTATCTCTTACCTATACACCCACACACACAACACACCATACATATACACACACACACACTCACATCTCTGCATAATACTTACATGGGTGCATGCATTCACATATACGTAATATGATTTATTTTGAGTGAACATTTACTTTCTTCCACAACTTCAGCTTAGTTAATTAAACGTTTTTGTGTGTGTGTGTAATTATTTGTCCATCATATATATGACCATAATATACATTGCCCAAAATTCTTATTCTTTCATACACGATAATTAGCCGCGATAGAGGTGGTGGATTACGAGGAGTCGATGGCAAGGTTTTTGGATGAAGCATGCAGAATTGCAGAGGCGAGGAGATCTTGGCCTAAGCGATACAAGAAATCGAAGGTATCTCACATCTAGACACTGACTTTTTTTTAACTGGAATATTTGGTGTTTGAGCTTAACCAGGCCTTTTCAATGTAAATATGCAATGTTTTTTAACGCCAAGAATATAATTCAAGTTTTTCAATACACAGTTAAAGGTGTAGTTTATGCCCTGGGATCTAACATGGGTATCTCCTGCTGTTGTGCAGTGCTTCAGATTATGGAAGACAATGTTGGAATATAATCACATCTCGTATAATATAAAGTCAC
>OVAQ01001130.1:0-20681 GCA_900406345.1 Erysimum cheiri | reverse complement strand
AAAATATCCCCCATAATCATTGTCGATGTATTTGCGACAAATACCACAACACAAATCTTCTTGGTCAAAAGAAGGGGTAAAAAAGATACGATGGTGATGGCGTGATATCCTGATGACACGAGGTAAATCAATACATCTTAGATGGACCACAAAGTCACAAGGGGGACACATATAGATAGGGGAGCTTGCATCGTCCAAGGCGCACAGGTTGCAAGTTAAGGAAGCATGTCTTGGAAACAGAGCAAGCATATGCTTATGCTGCTTTGGAGGGTCTATAAAGAAGACTGGTGGTTTCTTCGCACAAGCCAAATTCATAGCAAAATCGCAAGACAAACAACAATAGAATGTCTGAAGAAGACATCTATTACAGCAATAACATAACCTGGGTTTTGGATCGTTCTCTCTCAACAAGGCAAGCTGGAGAGAATGTTTTCGATGAAGACGGTGTTTGATCTCAACTGGAGCCTTGTTATTATATTCTTCATGATTCTCGCCGTTGCAACCTAAGCAGACAAAATAGGTAGCGTCTTCTCCACTGAAATTGTATGTCAACCAATTCCCGGGGAGACAGTTCCACTTTATGTTACATATGCCTTTATCACTCGCCCAAAATTTTCCAGTTTCAAATCTTAGTTGTATTTGAGGCCACAAGGAAATAAACTTCTTCGACTTTGACTTCATAGAGATGACGATGGAGATTATTTGATGGATGAGGGAGATGAGCTCAGGCTCCGGCTTGAGGCTAAATGTCTTAGGTAAGAGTGACTTCAGCTCCTTAATAGACTCTGAATCCATAATAGAGCCTTGAAGAAGTAGTATGAGCTTTGACAATGACTCCGGCTGATTATTCAAATCCGTTAAGCTGACCAGAGAGATTGTTTGAGTAATGAGTGACATGAGTTCCGACTCCGGCTTCGGCTGTGAATTCAAGGTCATTGAGCTGACCAGCAAGTTTATTTGAGTAATGAGTGATATGGCTTTCGGATCCATTTCTGAACCCCATATACTTGACCCACTAATCCAGGGGATAAATAATAGTTGAGAAATGAGTGATATGAGCTCCGACTCTAATTCCATATACTTTCCATTCGGATGGTCTGGTGGTTTCTTCACACAAGTCATATTCATAGCAAAATCGCACGAGATGCAATAATAAAATATCCTGTCTAGATATTCATCACAACAATAGCATTCCCTTGTTTTGCTCTCGTTAACCAACGTCATGACAAGCTGGAGAGAATGTTTACGATGAAGATAGTGTTTAATCTCAACTGGAGCCATTTTATATTCTTCATGGTTCTTGCCGTTGCAACCTTGGCACCAAAAATAAGTAGCGTCTTCTCCTGTAATCCTTATTTTCAGCCATTCTCCACCGATACAGTTCCACTTGCCATAGTTGTCCTCCGAGACTTCTTCACAAACATGAAATTTTTCTTGACCGTTTCCCATTCTTACTTGTACCTTAGGACATACGGAAATAAACTTCCCCAATTTCGAATTCAAAGAAATGACGAGGGAGAAGATTTTATGGATGATGGTCAGAAGCTCCGGCTCGGGTTCAATAGTAAAGATTTTAGAAAGTATATTCTCGATATCCCAATCCAGCTTACTATTTTTCATAGAGTTGCCGAGAGAGATGTTCCCAGAAAAGAGTGATATGAACTCCGAAAGCGGGTTCTGCTGGGAATCTAAATCTATAGAGTTGAAGACAGAGATTGCTTGCATAAAGAGTGACATGAACTCAGACTCCGGCTTCGGCTGTGAATGCAAATCCATTTTGCTGACTAAAGAGATTATCTGAGTAACGACTGATGCTGCCATGGAAAACCAAGACCAATAAAGATCGACTGTGGTTTTGAATAATAGCTGAGTAATGAGTGAGATGAGCTCCGACTCCAAATCCGAATCCATAGAGCTGCCGAAAGAAATTAAAATTATATGAGTGATGAGAGAAACAATGAAGAAGGATATTTTCTTTTTACCAAAGCTTTGAAGGACCAGCTTGAAAGTGATATGAGATGCTAGTGTGGTAACATGTGGGTTCTGGGTTAAACCCAAGAGGCAAACGCCTAGGTTCGAATCTCAAAAACCCTTCACTTTTTTATTTGATAATCTTTTTGTATTCTTTCTCTTCTACCCAGGAACGCTTTGCTCCTTTCAAGTCTCTTTCTCTATTCACGCAAAACTCTTTGTTTAATCTCAAAGATTCTCTTATAAAACTTTTAGATATATCTCAACTTCGTACTTTTGGCGGTCCATTCAATAACAATTACTTGTATAACTTAAAGTACGGACAGAAACTGTCTAAAACTATCTGGAGAAAAACAAAAGTCACTAGCCGTTCATAACAATAGTACATTGCTGTGCTCTTTTCAAGTTTCCTTCTCTCTCCACAAGTCTTTGTTTAATCTCAAAGACGCTCTTATAAAACTTTTAGTGGTCATTAGCAAACAACGAGGCATCAACTATGGGAGCTGCCAACATTAGTCGGAGAGTGACATCTATGCATACAGAAGTGGAAGCATTCGTATGAACAATTAAATGCATGATTGTTGAACAGAAACGTGAAGTAGTTTTTCTAACAGATTGGTGAGAACTAGTAAAGATGGTGTCTTCCCCAACCAACTATGTAAATAATGTTTCTCCAGATTGGTACATTTGAATCATCCAAAATATATAATTGTTGACAAAACAAAAAAAATTGTGAACTTGCCATATCACAAAAAAAAAACTCTACGCCCTGAGTTAAAGCACCCGTGTTGAAAGGGAAAAGCTTGTTTTTTTATCTCTTCAACTCAATATCAACGAGTACACAAAAATTATATTTGGTGTTGAACATCACAACAAAGGCTACTTCACAAATCTCTACACTTCTAAAGCTGTTCATCATTTGATTTACTACCCAAAAAATTACCTCCTCACCTAGAAAAATTTGCTAATCAAACAATCTTCCGAATCTAAATCCCATCTTTCCACAGAGATCTGCCATAATAACATCATAAAACCTGAAGCAGAACCCTCCAACCGAACCACCAGCTTTTAAATCAAGAAAGAATAGAGGTGTCATCACCTGACATGAGAGTGAGTGAGACCAATGCAGCAACTTCGTGCTTTGCCCATTATGAGAGTTAAGGCTTGACTAATCCATATCATCACTCCTCGACATCTCAGCTGTTTGAGTCTCTGTTTTACTTCCCACTCTTCGGTAGAACAGTACATATGCAGCTGAGTTTTTGATTTCAGATTCATTTACAGATGAAACATGACTATCGTCGAAATGATACCATTTGTTGTCATCAATCAACTGCAGGAACGGTGACACATATGATTAGATAACGAATTCATCAGAAGCACTGGTAGCAGATCTAGTATATTATATGATGATATAAATTATGACACATTTATGTATATGCTTAAGTTAATACTAACCAAATACATAGTGAGACCAATCAAGAAACCAACCTTAGCGTAGGCAGTGTAGTGACCACCACCAAGTCCACCGTAATGATTACTAATGGCATACAGTTCATATAGATATGACTGGCCATTCTTGTTTTTCACGTACTTGCTCAAGTCTAGATCGTGAATTGGGAAATTCACAAACGTATCAATCTTGTTCTTGAGATATCTGCTATACGTGAACCGTTTTAAATGAAACACAAGAATATCTGGTAACTTCCACAGGTCTAGCTTTTTGTTCGCTTGTCTGTGTTCTTTGCAGCCCGGACAAAACCTGATTCAGAATGGTGAGAAAGATGGTCAAAGTTTGATATCTTTAAATGAATAGATCACAAGTTAAAGCTACAAGCTTATACCACATGTCATCCGGCCCCAGAGGCTCTTCTGCTAAAAAGGCCTCCAAACAAGAAAACAGAGATATCGCTTCTTGCCTTGTCTTCTTTGCAGAGAAACTTGTTTTATGAACCTCCGGAAGGTCACTCAAGTAGCTGGAATCATATTTCTCATGCTCACCCTCATTCCACTCGATTAAAACCCTTGTAATGGTACCAGGGCTTACAGAAGAATCAGACTGAAGTGGTTTCAAGTTCAAACCGCGTTCATCTGTCAAGAAGATCCTGAAGGACAACTCTCTATCAGATTCATCTTCTGTCTCGGTATCTGGGGATGATAAACTTCCCGATGTTTCATCAGCAGTAACATCAGGAAGGTGGCCACTGTCACTTCCGTTATGAATCTTAGATGAGGCATGGACCCTGTGCAGAGGTGACAGAAATCCAGAGATAACTGCATCAATGTCAGTTCCACTTAGTGGTTCTGTGTTGACATATGTGACAAAAGGAGTTCCAAAAACCTTCACGTCTCTCCCCCTAACACTCTCCAGAACAGCCCTGTCGAATCCAAGGATCAACAAAGCTTAACCCAAGAGGGGAAAAAAAAAATTCTTGAGTAACAAATAAAACCAAGCGCACTCACCTTTCCTGTCCTCCATGAAGGATTTCGAGTTTTGCTTTTCCTGATTTTTTCGGCATCTGATTCAACCGATACGCCACAATATGCTCATCATCTTTTATCACACTCAGTGACTCCAGGGGATTCTCAAAATATCTAAAGATCTTGTGATCATATACCTGAGAGGACAATACCACGCAATTAGGGACTTCAGCCAAAAAAAAAAAAAATGAAGGAAAGTATTATACATTAAGGAATTCGCCAAAAAAGCATACCTCTGCAAGTAAAAGGCTCTCATCATCAGCTAAGCAGCAAGCAGTACCTAAGGCAGTAATGAGATCTCTACAAGATCCATGTTTAGGTACTGTTACAGTGTATGGCATCGGAAGATGACTTCCATCGCAATAAAACACAGTAACTGTCATTGGTCGCGTAAGTGTTGATGGCAAAGGTAAAGACAAGTACATAAAGGGATCAAAAGTGATTGAGATTTTTCCACAAACTGGACAAACCAGAGTTGACTTGTATTGGCCCTGAAAGAAATTGAATACATCATAAGAAATGGTCGGGAAAATAATAAAGAAACTTTCAGTACTTGTATGAAAAACTATAACCAGATGAACATTCAATGGAAGAAGCGATTAAGAAACGGTAAGAGATACTCACTTGACAGACATTAACTATTACAGAATCATTTCGGGCTTTATGATAATTCCAAAGCTCTTCAGCGACTTCATCATCTGGACGACTGTCAGAATCTTTAAGTTCGATGTAAGGTTTTCGTTTCACCTTATTCAAATCTTCATGCAGCCCATCCAATAAGAAAGCCAGCAGTTCCTGAGACAACAAATTAATACATCATATACAAAACAAAACAAAAATGAAATATTGTTTTTAATGTCAAAGAGGAAAACATAGAACAACAGCAATGCCAGGATCAAAGAATTTTTTCAATTATGCACCATCATACATATTAGAGGAAATGACTAACTTGAGAATCATGCTGATTGTAACCACTAAACTGTGGAGCAAATCTAGCCAATTTTGTCTTAAAAGAGCGTGGTGCAACTGCGTTCCTTCCTGATGACCATAATTTCTTCAACAAATCACCAAATGCGATAGCAAGCTCACCCTGGATAATTAAGTGTTAGAATTATATTCAGAATGCATGCGAGTACCTTCACATGAGGAAATAGAAACGGCATTACGTATCAAGCACTTACACACATTCCCAAAGGATTATCTCTATTTATGTCATCATTGTAATCTTGCAAGAAGTATTCAACAATTGGAGGTGTGTGGGCCAAACACTGAAGAGCGCTATTCATAAAGCAAGTATTTCCTAAATTACTTAATCCTGCTAATCCTCCCTTCTCTCCTTTTTCAAGAGTACTCAAAGAATCACAGCCATCGTCTTCAGAAGTGATTCTCGGAAAGAGACTAAACTTGGACGTGGTGGAATGGCCATTTGATAGGGTAGGACCCCCAGCAATTGTAACACGCGACCTTGAAGGTTCCAGGGGTACCAGAGCTAACTCATTTCCTGCCGAGCTCATAGCATATTGAGAGGAACACGACCCATTAACTTCAAGAAGAATCTGCATGGGATGCAGCAGTCAGTGTCAAACAAAAAAAAACAGACATTGAAATAAAAGAGTTAAATGGGATTCGGTTTGAGTCGCGATAAAATCACTCAAGAGGCATGCATTATCCAACAAGTTCCTCTCAACATATATTTTTCAGGAAAGATTCAAGGCAATGATCCAAAATAAATTTATGACAAATTGTAGGGCGAGTGGCAAAGGTGGTTCATCAAGTATATCAATATAAGTATCAGAGTCAATTCTCTAGATACTTACATCTTGGTCCATATGAAGGCTTGACTCTTCTAGGCTCTTGTTAGATGAAGGATCCAAGAGTCTGTTTTTCCTCTTATCGAAATAATCCCAGATGTGAGCCTGCTTATACATATCATTGTGAAGCAAATAACACATCACAATGCGTATTCATCAGCAAAAAAATAGACATAGATATAAAACACTTTGGACACGCACCTTTTCTTGCACTACCCCTGTCATAGCACAAACCTTATCATAAAGTTCCTTTATAGAGGCCTGAAACACGAACAACCCATGTAAGAAAGGGACCAAAGTGGGGCATAACAGTGAATACACAAAGACACAACTAGGTGGAAGCAAAACTAAGAGCCTGAATAGTATGATGGAGGCACCTAATACCTGTTTTCCCAACCGTATTGCAGTTCTACTTTCATCTCGTCCGTCTGTCAACATAAGACAAAGTGGGTAAACCTCTACACTATAACTCCTACTGTAAAACCCTTGACAGATCAACTTCCTTGGTATCGGAGGACCTCCACTATACCTGAAGAGGTATAAGACCAGGTTATGCCCTTGAAAGCATATTTTTATCAACAACAGTTGCAGGAGAAGAGCAGTTATATAAGAGAATAAATGTAACAGTCATGCAGCAAAATCTACTTATCCCAAGCAGCAAGGAGTCTATAACTAAACAAAATTCATTCAAAAGATGGAATAATAGAGGAAACACTCACCATTCAACAAGTCTTTTCCAAACTTCTTGAGGAACTAGAACGTAATCTTCCCCTTCCACCAACAATCTACGAAGTTGTGGATCATTAGTCCCGCTTTCACTTTCGATAATATCATTGTTATCAATTGGTCCAGGCTTCGGAGCTTCCGCAGGCTCTCCACTTAAACATTCATTTGGTGATTGCTCAACATACTTCTGCCAGCTTGTGTACCACCTGCACTAACACAGACACTTTAATCACGACTCAGAACACTCATATTTTGATTCCTCACCTAATCTTAGATCAAGATTCACAGAAAAGTAAATCTACACAACGATTTGAGCAAGGAAGCATTAAAACAATCAATCAAATCAATCTATGAAGCAACTAACTTAAATCATTCATGCATTGATACTACTTGGATCATCATCATCATCATCATCAGCTAACAAAGCACTAAAGCAAAATCAACTAAAAAAGTTGAAACCTAAGTAACAAAAACCTTTTAGAGATGACAAAATACAAGTTTCCTTCCTTCAAATTATCCTCCGATTCGTTAGTCAGCTCCGATACAATACGTTTCTCTTCCTCAGGACTTGACGGAAAATCACAAACTCCGTTTTGTATCATGAAATCGGAATTAGGAATCGTCATCGAATCGATCAAGATTCACCAATTTCCAAACGAAATCTAATTTTGGACTCAAATTGGATCGGATGAAACAGAGAAGAAAATGCGAAGATTGAGAATCGGAGAATCGGAGAGGACTAGAAGAAGAATTCGAAGGAACCCTAGATTGAAGGAGAAGAAGAAGATTGAAGAAGAGAGACGTAGAGAAGAAAGGTACTATTTGTTGTTGTTGGTTGGATTCACGATCCCATTTTATGGTCTTGTGAATGTTTTTTTCCAATTAACAACGGCCAATTTCCCAAAGCAAGTAGTATCAATTTCCAAATCAATTTTTTATTTTTTTTATTCTTGTCGGAAATGAATTAATATTTTTATTTTGGAACTTGTTAAAATTGTTAAATTTTGTTTTAGGTATAGTTGTATTTTACGGTGGGAAAATATAATTATACTCGAAAATATTAAGTCGCAATTTAGTTCAGTTTTGATTTGGTATAAAATTTTGTCTGGATATTTTTATTGAAATTTTTTGTTTTAGTTATGTTGTATTGTTGTAAACAGTAAAACCCGTTTATTTTTATTTTTGGATTTTCTATATTGATTTTGTAATATACTATTTAGGACTTTGTGAAAAAAGAGTGAAACATGAAAATATGAATGAATTTCAGGATGTTTTCGATAAAAAATTCTTATTTGCTACCCATTAATTAAATCAACTTTTTTTCCTTAAAATTAATCTCAATTTGATAAGATCATCATTCCAAGGTCTACAATATCATTTTCATGCTTATTTCTTTTCCTAAATAATACTCCATCCGTTTTTGAATAGTTGTCGTTTTAGAAAATTTATGTTTTTAATTAGTTGTCGTTTTCAGTTTTCAATGCAAAATTTATTACATTTTAATTTTTTATATTTATTTTTATTATGCAATAAATTTTGTTTCTTCTCAATATGGCCACAATGCTCATCAAACACCCAACATTTCCTTTGTCATTGTTTTTATTCGTGCTCATTGTGTTTCCGGTTACAAAGGCAATGCCTATCAAAGACATGTATGCATTTTGCAAGGAGACAGATGACGTGAACTTCTGTTTGAAATACATTGGAACAGACAAACGTATATTAGAAGCACAAAACTTGAACTACGTTATTTTAATTGCGGTAACGTTATATAATTAGTTTGTAATTTTCTTTAATTATTATGTATTAGTTATTTAGTTCATAAACCTAGTTTTTTGGTAGAAAACAGTGTTATAAAACTTTTCAAAATATACATTCCTTGTTTTTATTTGATTAAAAAAGAACGCAAATGTATGTTACAAAGAAAACGCTAAAAATGGATACAAGTTTAATAAAGAACAAATCATAAAAATGGATTCTGCTTTATTTTCTCACGTTAAAAAAAATATGTTTCTTGACTTTTTAGTTAACACTTTTTTTATCAGTTATCTCAGTGACTCAGTGCAGCACTCAAGTAAACGATGCAACCAAACATATCAACAAAATCCGCCAAAAGTTTAGTGGTCCAAATGGGAAGAGCCGACTCCAACGTTGTGAAATAAACTACGGGCTAGCTTCTGCAAAATTTAAAGATGCTTATGACATGGTCAACTAAGGAATACGAGAACCTGGTCGGTTACACAACTTTGCTCACCACATCGCACGGGATGGCTTAGCCTATGTACGTGAGTGCGAAGACGTGTGGCAAATGAAATTAGTGAATGGTCCAATACAAAAGTCTCCTCTCACTTTCTATAACAGAATATTGAAAAACTAGTATTTTCTATTATTTATACTATCGTCCACAAGCTTAATAGTTTAACTTACCAGATGTGTAATAAATTAATAATATTATATTTTGGTTAAACTTTTTTTTTTATTGATTTTGTGTATATTACTATTGAGAATTGCAACTTAGTTTTTGGGGTTTGTTATATAGTTCCTATTTTTCTAAAATGAATAAAAAAAGAGAAAGAAAAAAACAAATGTACAACTAAAAATAATTAAGCGTTAAAAAAAGAAATAAATGATAGAAATAAAAATAAAGTAACTCTCATAAATTTATAAGATGAAAAATAGGAAAGCAGTCTGTTATGAAAAATTAAATATTAACTAAATTAATGGAACATTGTTGATTTTTTATTTCAAGCGAATACTTTGGGCGTATTTCTGCTGAGGCCTTATGGCTTGGGAAATATCTTACATATCTTTCCATATTTTACCAAAACTTTTGAAACTTTTTAGAGATGATCCAACCTACAAAAATAAAGAAAAAAACTCATTAAGATCCTAAGAAAATATTGGTCATGACCAGAAATATGTCTAAGTGAACTGTGAACGGGTTGTGAGAGGATGCTGGCACCGTTAGACATGTAGCTGGCTAATGTCTAATGTACGTTGATCGGACTTTGGCCACTGTTAGACGGTCGATCTCTTCTCTGGGAAAGAGGACGTTGGCTTGTGCTTAGAAATGATTACTAAATAATGTTTACTATCTAAAAAAAAGTAAAATAGAACTTCTATGATAGAAGTAACATCATCATCAAATAATTTCTCCTTAAATCCAATGAAGTCGCTACTCCACACATATATTTCCATTCAAACCCATCATCAATTTCTCTAATTTTGTAATTACTATTTTAAACTTTTAATATTAGTATAAATAAAAAAATAAAAAAACTAAAACATAGAAAGAAACTATCAAAATAATTTGTTTCTTCTCAATATGGCCACAATGCTCATCAAACACCTAACATTTCCTTTGTCATTGTTTTTATTCGTGCTTATTGTGTTTCCGGTTACAAAGGCAATGCCTATCAAAGACATGTATGCATTTTGCAAAGAGACATTTGACGTGAACTTCTGCTTGAAATACATTGGAACAAACAGACGTATATTAGACGCACACAACGTTAACGACATTCTTTTCATTGCGGTAACGTTAGATAATTAGTTTGTAATTTTCTTTAATTATTATGTATTAGTTATTTATTTCTTTTTTTTTGGGCAAAGTTATTTATTTCTTAAACCTAGTTTTTTTGGTAGAAAACAGTGTTATAAAACTATTCATAATATACATTCCTTGTTTTATTTGATTAAAAAAAAAAACGCAAATGTATGTTACAAAGAAACACTAAAAATGGATACAAGTTATAGAAAGAACAAATCATAAATAGAAAATTGGAGACATGGGTTTCTGCTTTATTTTCTCACGTTAAAAAAAATATGTTTCTTGAGTTTTTTAGTTAAGACTTTTTTCTATCAGTTATCTCAGTGCAACATTCAAGTAAACGATGCGACCAAACAAATCAACAAAGTCCGCCAAAATTTTAGTGGTCCGAATGGGAAGAGACGAATCAAAAGTTGTGAAATAAACTACGGGCTAGCTTCTGCTGGTTTTAATAAAGCTTATGATGTGTTCCGCGACGGCGGGATACGAGAAGGGTTACACAACAAAGCTTACAACATGGCACTGGATGGCTTAGACTCTGTACGTGCGTGCGAAGACGGGTGGCGAATGAATGGTCCAATACAAAAGTCTCCTCTCACTTTTTATAACCGAAATATTGAAAAACTATTTTCTATTATTTCTACTATCGTCAAGAAGGTGAATCTCTAGATGATTTTTAGAGAAGTCTTGGAAGGAAGCAACTCCTTATTATAGGCTACGATAAGTATGCCATATAGGAGAAATATGAAACTCTCATAATGGGAGCAAATAGTTTAACTTACCAGATGTGTAATAATATTATATTTTGGTTAAAGTTTTTTTTTATATGATTTTGTTTATATTACTATTGAGAATTGCAACTTGCAATAATTAATAGTGTAGTTTTTGGGGTTTTGTTATATAGTTTCCTCTTTTTCTAAAATGAAAAAAAAAAAGAAAAAAAAACAAAGAACAAATGTACAACTACAATTTAAACGTTAAAAAATATATTTAATAGAAATATAAATAAAGTAACTCTAATAAATTTATAAGATGAAAAATAGGAAAGCAGTCTCTTATATATATGAAAAATAAAATGTTAACTAAATGGAACATTGTTGATTTTTGAATAATTAAAAATTATAATAAGTTTATTGATAATAGTGAATGTAAGATCGTAAAAAAATTAATTAAAAATAACAATAAGACAAATTTATTTTCAAGCACTATAGATATTCAAATCGAATTCTTTATAAATAAATAAAAAATCGAATTCTTTCCATATTTTACCAAAACGTTTGAAACTTTCTAGAGATGATCCAACCCACAAAAATAAAGAAAAAAAACTCATTAAAATCCTAAGAAAATATTGGGCAACCCCCATGGTCATGACCAGAAATATGTCTAAGTGAACGGGTTGTGAGAGGATGCTGGCACCGTTAGTTTATAAAGAAGCTTATGACGTGTTCCACAACAAAAAGAAGGGTTACACAACAAAGCTAGCTTACAACATCGCACTGGATGGCTTAGACTATATGTACGTGCGTGCGAAGACGGGTGGCAAATGAATGGTCCAAAACAAAAGTCTCCTCTCACTTTCTATAACAAAAATATTGAAAACCTATTTATTTCAATTATTTATTTTGTTATCTAGATGCTTAATGGCTAGATTTCTTTTAGAGAAGTCTTGGAAGGAAGCAACTCCTTATTATAGGCTAGGATAAGTATGCCATATGGGAGAAATATGAAACTCTCATAATGGGAGCAAATAGTTTAACTTACCAGATGTGTAATAATATTATATTTTGGTTAAAGTTTTTTTTAAGGATTTTGTGTATATTACTATTGAGAATTGCAACTTGCAATGATTAATAGTATAGTTTTTGAGGTTTTGTTATACAGCTTCCTCTTTTTCTAAAATGAAAAAATGAAAAGAAAAAAAAAGAACAAATGTACAACTAAAAATATTTAAATGTTAAAAAAAATATATTTAATAGAAATAAAAATAAAGTAACTCTAAGAAATTTATAAGATGAACAATAGGAAAGCAATCTCTTATGAAAAATAAAATATTAACTAAATGGAACATTGTTGATTTTGGAATAATTAAAAATTATAATAAGTTTATTTTAATATTTTATTGATAATAGTAAATGCAAGTTCATAAAAAGTTTAATTAAAAATAACAAGAAGGCAAATTTATTTTCAAGCACTATACATATTCAAATCGAATACTTTGGGCGTATTTCTGCTGAGGCCTTATGGCTTGGGAAATGTCTTACATATCTTTCCATATTTTACCAAAACTTTTGAAACTTTCTAGAGATCATCCAACCCACAAATTTAAAGAAAACAATCATGAAAATTCTAAGGAATTATTGGGTAACCCCCATGGTCATGACCAGAAATATGTCTAAGTGAACGGGTTGTGACAGGATGCTGGCACCGTTAGACATGTAACTGGCTAATGTCTAATGTACGTTGAGTGGACTTTGGCCACCGTTGGACTGTCGCTCTCTGGGCAAGAGGACGTTGGCTGACTATTCATTGGTCGCTTGATGGATGACTTGTTGGTTGCGTGAAAATTCAACGTCTAAGCATATTGTGAGCTTACGATGTCCACACGATGGATGCTCACTTGTTGTTGTCTGTCCACTTCCATTTTGCCTTTTTCATCATGTCTTTCTTGCCCCAATCAAGCATTTTGATTAATCATAGTACTCCCAATGCATTAAATAAACATTAACATGATATACCCAAAATGATCAAATAGGGCTGAAATGCANTATAGATATATATTCCTTTACTTAACGTCTCCTAGAGATGACTTTAATGATATACCTAACTTTTTTCTAATCTTAACTCATGATCCTCTAAACTTCTAAATTAGGATTTTTCGTTTATCACTTAGAAGTGATTAAGTTTCAAATTTTTTCTGTTTTCCATAACTTTCTTAGCTTAGAGCCATTTTTTGAATCTTTTTGTCCCTAGAGTTTCTCTTTAAGTTCCCATAGTTCTCTTTCATTTTCCAATTTCCATCCTTTCTCTTCTCATACTCTCAAACCCAGTAACATGTGTAAATCAACATCCCAAACTATAATCACCAATTCACCATCCTAAATGCTAGTTTCAAATCATTAGAGTAGATCCGTAATTATTCCATATACAATCAACTTTATTATTAAATTAAATCACAATGAATATAATTGATTTCTCTTTTTTCTGTAATTTATTGAAGTCACGAAATAACGTATGTAATGAATAGAATTATATGAAATTCTCAAAAACAAAATTAAAAGGGTATCATATCATCTCGCTTTAGATAGTTAGAATTTCATATCAAAATTTTATTGGTAAATTGACATATTTAATCTTGCGTTTGGCGCTGAGCCACTGACCATCATCTAATATAATTGTTATTTAGAAACATATTTTAGTTGTTTCCCTCTAAATGACTTTTTACTTTTTTTATGAAAATCAAATTGCTATTTTTGGATATATTTGTCCATTTATAGTATATATACTCTAATTTAGATATACTTTTTTTAAATTCAATTTTTTACTTAATTTAAAAAATAATTTGTAAAAAACAAATGAGTCTAAGGTTTTTCACCTATCAAATGAGTGGAAAGCTGAATCGGAATTTAAGGAGATAGATAGCTTAAAATAGATATTAAATGTGGGATACACACAATTTCTTATATATTACACTTTCTTCTATCTTCTTTAATTTTTTTTAAAACACAATATAGTCATTTATATCATCTAATATGAAAAAACAATTCCTATTCTCGTTTACCATTCTAACTCTCTTCATCATTTTTGTGATAGGTTTGTAATCATACCTTATGTTAGAAATTTTTTTTAATAAATATTAATACTCTATATTTTTTAAGTAAATTTATGCAAAATATTTGAATTATCTCTATATAATTCTTTTTTTTTTAGTTGCAATGATATGTATTTGTCAAAAATAGTCAATGTATTTGATAAATATGGCAAGCTATATTTCCTTTGTCCACTAATATTTACTTTGTAGTTTTAAATAAAATTAATTATATGACCTTTCTAAATTACCTCTATATAATTTTTTCACTTACAATGTTATATATTTCTCAAAATAATCAGAATTTGGAAATTGTTATTGTAAAAATGTTATTAATTTACAACTCTGTAAAAATAGAACTCTGTAAAACATCTATTTTTACAAGACATATATTTTTTTTTTTTTCTCATTACAAAAACTGATTTTTTATGTTTTATAAATAACAGCAACAGGGGTGGTTGTAAATGCACAACAAAAAAAACCAATGAAACAAACATGGTGCTCTAGGCCTCTACCTAACCAAAAACCAGGCAAATGTGTCATCCAAGAGTGTGAGTCTAAATGTAGGCAGAAGTGGAAAGGGAATGGCACAGAGGGTACATGTCGTAACCAGTGCAACTGCCATTTTCGTTGTCCATGGCTTCAAGGCCAGCCTTGAAATTTAGGAGACTCAAGTTAATTTTCTTTTTAAGCCTCTTCAAAAGGTTTAAAAAATGGTGGTTTATTATTCCAAACAAAATATGGGGCTTAGTTATGATTGTATTTTTGATGACCGATGTTTCATTTGGTTCAGCTCATAGCCGGCCGCGCATATATATATGACTTTAATGTTTTTATTTTACTTTTATTTACAGTAATACACTCACATATCATATTGTCATATTAATAGTGTCTTGTAATAAACTAATAAAATATTTGCTAGAGTTTTGTGACTTGTACAAATGTTTTTTTTTTTTTTATCACATTATGATATATAATCAATTTGGTAATTTCTGTATATATCAAAAAAAAAATTATAATTTTACTTACATTAGCATGATTTGGCAAAAAAAAAAAAAAAATTGTTGGTTTAATATTAGAAGCCTAAATAGTTTTAAGAAAAAACAAAAAAAAAGGGAAATTTGCACAGATAACCAAAAAAAAACCTAAATTAAATTTCTATCACTCAACAAAAAAATAAGTGATATAGTGTATATAATAATATGTATATATGACAAATCTATCCTCCCATAAATGAAATAGTACCCTCCATTTATCACTTCCACCACCGCCGGTAATCTCCACCGCCGCCGGCCACCTCCACCGTCGCCGGCACTTCTTCCGCTGTCGGATATTTCTGCCGCCGCCGACCATCTCCACCGCCGCCGGTCACCTCCACCGCCGACCACCTCCACCGCCGCCAGTCACCTCCACCGCCGCCGGTCACCTCCTCCGCCGCCGATCACCGCCTCTGCCGCCAGTCACCTCCTCTGCCACCGGCCAGCCCCTCCACCGCCGCCGCAAGCCTCCATCCATGCACCACTAAGTAGAGGGTAATTTGGTCAATGTAATCATAAGAGATGTTACTTGCTTAATTTAATATATTATAGTGTCAAATATTTAATTTCCTTGTCCAAAAGCGTTACTTGGCAAATTCATCCAAAAAAAAAAATCAAAGAGAAGAAACAAAAAAAATATATATATATATATGACTGCATGATTGTGGTCCAGTGGTTGACGATCTGGGCAGGGCCGGATCTGAAATTTTTGGGGCTTGAAACAAAACAAAAAATGGGGGCCAATATAATATATCAAAAAGAAAAAATTCATAAAAAAATTTTAAATAAAAAAAATGTTAAACCACTAATAAAACATAAGTTTTCTCCAAAAAAAAACTAATCATAATTTATGGCATTTTAAAAATATCCCTTCTTGTATTTTGTGCGGCAAAGTCATTCATCAAACTTGGATAGTCAAGTTTTTCAACCATGTCTCTCTCATTTGACAACATAGCCAACCCATTCAATCGCTCTTCTGACATACTTGACCTCAAATAAGATTTTATCATCAAACTTTGTTTTATTGATTTTAGTTTCTAATTATTTGGACATTTTATTGGACTTTTTTTAATAATCACGTTTTAAAATTTGGGCCCAAATAAAAAATCAATTTTTTTCGTCATTTTATTAACATTTTTTTGTCTTTACATTATGTATATATGTATTTTAAAAAAAAATATTTGGGGGCCTTTAAAAAATGGGGGTCCTAGGCGAATGTTTCATCTGGCTATGCCCAGATCCGGCCCTGGATCTGGGAATGTATGAACAATATTTAACAGGCGATCTAACTATCCCTGACATTAGTCACAGATAATCCAAACTCGGGGTAATCAGTCTAGCAGCTCGAAAGTCATGGTATTCGTTGAATCAGGGTGCAGTGCACTCTATTTATTAAAAAAATATATATAACATAAAAACCTTATTTTTTATTAAAGAGTTTTCTTGAATTAATGAAATTGAACGGTCACGAGAAGAAACAAACTAAGAACTAAGAAATTTACATGGAATCAAGATTGATGTTTAAGTGAGCTTGTTGAAGATCTAGCAAAGTAGGAACTACTTAAACACATTGGCAAGATTTGTTCATATATTTTACTCTCATCATCATGTTGTGAATCCTTAGAAGGAATACATTCTTTGATCTCTTTCAATGTTGGTGTTGCTGATATCTAACCTAACTTGTGTAACGAATAAAAGACATGAGCAGACTCAATCTTGCAATTTTTAACAATGGAACCAATGATCATACAAACTAAGTCTCACCAAAGCTCTGCAGCCTCTTTGTACTGATCAAAGGAACGTGGTTTCGGAATACAAGTAGGAAGCAATCCCATTTAGTACAATGCCTTCCAACGAGAGAGCTTTCTGATCTATTTGAAATCACCTAAAATTGTTCAAGGTGAGAAGTTTCAGGAAATTCAACTTCACCAAGCTGGCGAGTCCATCCCAACTTACCCATCTCTTATGGCAAGGTTGTTATGTAACTGAAGCACGTGAGAAGCAAGTGGAGGCGGAGGAAGCTCAACCAAAGGAGCGTGAAACAGAGGAAGTGCCATAACCGACTTTGTTAGGAGAGAGACTACAAACAGAGAGGAGAGACTATTGTAGAGATTATCATGTGTGGTCATTTGATTTGTAAAGAGGACTAGAGCTTTATGTGTTCTGTTCGTATTACTAATCGTGAATTTCGAACAGCTCACAGGAGTGACTAAGAATGACTTCATCATCTCGATAATCAAGCCTATTCTTGCTCTTTAATCCTTATTTTAACCTACATAAACTCTTAAACCAAGAGATCGACGATAGAAAGAACTTTCACCTTTTTATTGCATATCTTATGGATGTTAAGTATCCTACAACTGTTAGTTGATCGCAAAGACAAATGAAACCATGAACCCTTGTGGTTAAATCAAAACTATAAAGGTTAAGAATCTAAAAACTAGTGAAAAAAGTTAGAAACCTAAGCATTGACAAAGGATAGTTCAAAGAAAGTAAATTCGTCCAAATCGAAAGCCAATCCAAAACATATCTCCTCCTTCGCCTAATTGCGCTTATCTTTTTTGTTGAGCCTTGAGGACAGAAGGATCACTAGTTGCAGAGCTCTTAAGCACTATTTGGAAATGTTGCAGAGCTCTTAAGCTGCATCACCACCAATCTTCATGTCAATAACACTACCAAGTACCAATTGGTTCTTCAAAAACCCGTTTCCCTGTGATCTTTTTTCCTCGCGAGCTTCTTATAACGGTGAATGAATGATAGGTCGAATCTAAATACTAGTAATTCAAAAAATAAACTTAAATTTCTATAAGAATAAGAAATGTTGGTTGTGATACACATAATGTCTCCTTTGCATTCAAATCAAACCCTTCTTACATCATCTTCCTCCTCTTTGTCAACAACTTTAACCTTCTTCTTAACCCGATCTTCAAAACCACCCGGCGATTCTTTTCTCCGCTTATTCATACTCAAAGTACAAAGAAAGCTCTTCTCTTTCTCTACATCACTCCGAGAGTGTTCCATCATAACGTTTCCCTTATCCCCTACATCGTTATCTTTCGACATAGACAACAAAACTCCAGCACAATTATCTTCTTCTTCACACACATTCTCCTTCTGATCATCCCAACAAGGAAACTCTCTATACTGAAACCTAAACTTCTTAGGCACATAACCACAACACTTCCAAAGCTGCCGCGTAAAAACCGAAGAAACACATTCAAACAGAGCCAAATCACCACCTTGAACACCTTGTACATGAACCCTATCTTCAATTGGTATCTCTGAACAAGCCTTCAATGGAACAAACTCACTCTGAGTAGATACATTCCCCATTCTTATCGATTTAGTAACCGATGATAACTTAGAAACTTCATTGTCATTGTTTTTGATCTTACACTTATGACAAACAAACAAATCATCTCCTTTAACATAACGAGAACACCATGTATGAACCCAAACACCACATTCATCACAATCAACCATCTCTTTACCATCATCAAAATTCACACCACAAACACAATCTACTGTCCAAGATTCATGAATCCAATCCTCGTGTGGCTTCATATCAAATTTACCCCAAAAAAAAACCCTAAACGCCTAAATTTCTCTGATTCTTTCACAAATTTACCCAGAAATCGCCCTAAATTTCGATGCTTTTTAAAAAAACCTAATTCGTCTCTTCTCAACGACGATTGTAATGTTACGTGAAAGAGCTTTGAGATTCCTGATAGAAAAAAAAAAAAACCAATCTTGACATAAATTTATTGTTCTCGCCTCCGATTTCTGAACGAAGAAGACGATGATATATTTTGGGCTTTACTAAATTATGGGCCGGGCTTAGGAGATAAATACTGTTTTTTTTTCCTAGCTTGCTGCATCCTCTTATTCAGATTGAGAGACCTAGTTTAAGCGAGAAAAGGAGGATCTTTTTCTGGCACGAATAAATTAGAAACAAATAGGAAAAAACTAGAAAAATTTCTCAAGTCTGAATTTTGGTTAAAAAAATTACAAATATTTAAGATGAAAAAAAATTTATATCCAAATCGTTTGATTTTTCTAATAAATTGCAAACTATTTTTCTAATAGAGGCACAATGTTAAATCAAATCGATTAACATACCAAACAAACGGGTTACGTCTCCGGTTTATAAGTTAACGTCAATTAAAACGATGTCGTATTCGGTCTAATTCAAAAACCTCAAATCAAATTATATTACCTCCAAAATTCTCAAATCAAATCATAAAATCAATTTTTCTCAATTTTTTATCCATTTCTTCGATTCCTCCTTATTAACACAATTTTTCAAGAAGATATGAAAAACTAATTTGTTCGCCAAATCGAAGCATTACAACGCGAAAATGGCGGTGAATATAATAACAGCCAATACATGGATTACATTTCCACTAAAAATTTATTTATTGCTTTTTTTTGTCCATACACATCTCAACAAAAATAATTTCTAATTACAAAAAGGAAAAAAATAATAACCAAGTAAAACTAGAGGTAATGCCATCCCTCATTATTTATTAGATTTTTTCTTTTGGTATTTAGTGACTTGAGGAAGGGAGCATTACACTCATTAACTCTAATAAATTATTATTCTAAAATTTTTATATACTACCATTAATATTGGCTAATTTAATATTGTTTCATTTTTTAAATTTAATATTCATTTAAATCCATAAATTTTCCTAATATAGTAAGAACAGTTTTTACCTTTCAATATCATCCATTATAAATAAAAATGTTTGAGACATATGAAAGAGAAAATACCAAACACAATTTGTTTCTCTCATTATGGCCACAATGCTTATCAAACACATAACTTTTCCTTTGTCATTGTTATCATTCGTGCTTATTGTGTTTCCAGTCGTAAATGCGATGCTCGTTACAGAAGTGAATAAGTTTTGCAAGGAGACTAATGATGTCAACTTCTGCGTGAAATACATTGGAGGGGACAAACGTATAGCAGCCGCACGCGATCTCAACGACTTGCTTTTAATTGCGGTAACGTTACAAAACAATGCTGAACAAATATTCAAAATGTCCATTCTATATTTAAAACTAGAAATAGGCCCGCGCGATGCGCATGTAGACCAGTTGATGATATATATATATATATATATATATATTTTTTTTTAATGTTTTTATTTATGTGGTTGATGATGGGACCAGTTGATGATACATATATTNATATTATTGTTATTGTGAAGTGACCATAGTCTAGTGGCAGATGATAATTCCACTGAAGACAGGCATCATCACATCAGGGATCAAGTCCCCGACCCTACAATTTGTAG
>OVAQ01001129.1:890-20685 GCA_900406345.1 Erysimum cheiri | reverse complement strand
ATAGATGGGGTATTTTTATTCCAATGAAAAAACTTGGGGTATTAAACAGCTAAATTTTAAATAAATGAGGTATTTTTAAGGAATTTTCTCTATTTTCTAGTTAAATGATGTAATTTATGAGAACTGCAGAGAAGTTCAATATTAGACGGTTTATAAGAAAACAATAAAAAACTATAGATGCAAAACGAGGAAGTTTATAATATTCAAGTAAACGAATACATTTAGTTATATGCCATGTTGAAAACACGGCCAAGGCAACCGCGTAATGAAAACTTGAACAATAGTTATATATTTCATTAAAATTTGGTTATTATATTTTTGGATACGTTTTGATTTACCTCTTGTATGATATCTAATCCAGCCTGTGTGAACGTTGTAGTTCTCAATAAAAATCACGTGGGTTGTAACTTGTAATTAAATACGACAACATTTCATCTATTATAAATTCGCGGCCAATCTTCTTCTTCCATTTCTATGAGACAATAGTTGAAAAAAAACCTCACCAATGACGTTTTCTCGTAGCAGCTCGATTACGTTCTTCATCGTCGCTTTATTCGCCGTATTAGTTAATCCGGCAATCTCTTCTCGCGCCTCGTCCTTCATCAAGCACCGGCCTTCTTCAGTCGCTTCCTACTGCGAGAGCTGGAGATTGGCCTCCGAGACCAACAATGCCGGGAGCTGGAAGGTGGTTCCGTCCAGATGCGTTAACTACGTTAAAAACTATATCAACGGAGGCCAGTTCGACAATGATTACAATCTAGTCGCTAGTTACGCCATCGCCTACGCTAAAACGGTCAAGATTGGGCGAGACGGCAAGGACGCGTGGGTCTTTGACATCGATGAGACGCTTCTCTCGAATATTGAGTACTACAAGGCTCATGGTTACGGGTAATGTCCATGCATGCTCTCTCTATATTATTAGCCTTTGGATTTTGTTATATTTATAATGTGTTTTATATGAACGGTCATGGTAATTATTTAAGATTTTTAGTGCTACATTTTCATTGCATTATTTTTGGTAGCGTACCGATTGGTTCAAGTGATTTTTATGGTGGATTTAGGTCTGAACCGTACGACAATACTAAATTTAATGAGTGGGTGGTAAAAGGAAAAGCCCCAGGTTTTGATGCGAGCTTGAGGATGTACAAAGCTCTCAAGAAACTTGGTTTCACTATCATTTTGCTAACCGGCCGAGATGAAAGTCAAAGGAGTATTACCGAGAAAAATCTTCGGGACGCCGGTTATTTCGGTTGGAACCGACTCCTCTTAAGGTAAAGCTGTACCAAAATATATCTCTTGTTTTTGGTTTAAAACTTGATGACTAAACTCGATATTTGAACAAAAAATAATAAAAACCTAGTTCGATAAACTTGATGACTAAACTCGATAAGTTTAAAAAAATAGAGATTATAAATTTATATGTAAAATAGAAAATATAGAAATATATAAAAATTTACTGTAACAAATATAAATTTAAGAAACCAATCAAGCTCTAAAAATTAATGAACTAGTTAATGAGGAAAAGAAAACTAAGGTTCTTTTGGGTCAATGTGATTGTTGTAGGGGCAAAAACGATCAAGGGAAAGCAGCAACACAGTATAAATCAGAGCAGAGATCAAAAGTGGTTAAAGAAGGTTACAAAATCCATGGAAATACAGGTGATCAGTGGAGTGACTTGCTAGGTTTTGCTGTGGCCGCTCGTTCCTTCAAAGTCCCAAATCCGTTGTACTACATTCCTTGATCATCGACTATTTTATGTTGCATGAAATTTTAGTATTTATTTATGAATAAGAATTTATGAATGTATTCGTAATTCACCGAATGTACCAATTCTTAATCTCCCACGTTCTTTTTTTTTTTGTACTACTCAATGTCTTAACATTTCTTTTAGTATGGATATATGAAGATAATAAAATTCTTATCGCCAAAAAATAAAATTAGTAACAGGTTTGGATAATTACATTACAGAGAAGATGACTCGTCAATTAATAATACTACTAACTATAATTAACTAATTAAAATTTTTGGTTTAGTAAGAGTAACATAAAGATAACCTCTACGAATTGGGAAGAAGTCACTTTCTCTCTCTGAATCTCTCAAATGGCATCTCCTCGTGGCCTTTCGATTTGGTTCTTCTTTGTCTTCTTAATCAACCCCTCCATCTCTGTTCGCACCTCCTTCATCAAGCTCCCCGGAAGCGATGGATCTAGCTACTGCGAAAGCTGGAGATTAGCCGTCGAGACCAACAACGTCGGAACCTGGGATGTGATTCCGTCCATTTGCCGGGACTCCGTCGCCGAGTATCTTAACGGAGATCAGTTCCAATCCGATTACAGTGTCATCGCAGATTACGCGCTTTCCTTCGCGAAAACGGTTGAAATCTCCGGCGACGGTAAGGACGTGTGGATCTTCGATATCGACGAGACGCTCCTCACCAATATCGACTACTACAAGGCTCATGGTTACGGGTATGTTCTCTTTATTATCAGCCGTTAGATTTTGTTTTATCTATAATGTGATTTAAATCGACGGTCCATATTGATCTCTTTATTACTTCGTTGACAATGATCAAACCGGAATCTGATGGAGTGTACTTTTGAGTTTTGTCTGTCCATTTTGATGACACTGGTTTTTGTCTTTCTGACCCAACTCCAAATTGAACCATGTCTGTCCATGTTAATTGTAATTGCAGCGTTTTCTTAGTGTACCAATCGGTTAGATTGTTTTTGTGGTGGATTTTAGGTCTGAACCATTCGACTCGAATAGCTTTAATGAGTTCGTTGAACAAGGAACAGCTCCAGCTTTTGATGCCAGCTTGAGACTGTACAGAGCTCTCAAGAAACTTGGTTTCACTATTATTCTGCTAACTGGACGGGACGAGGATCAAAGGAGTTTCACCGAGACAAATCTCCGCGACGCCGGTTATTCCGGTTGGGAACGGCTCCTCTTGAGGTAAACTATACCAAAACTCTCTCTTGTTCCTGGTTTTTAAAAAACTAAAGGACTTATCCGAATTGGTAAATCTCAAATTCCAAAACATTACCATACCAAATCGGTATATACCTAATCTAAACATCTGATTGCAGAGGTCCAAAAGATCAAGGGAAATCAGCTACAAATTACAAATCAGAGCAGCGGTCGAAACTGATTGAGGAAGGTTTCAAAATCCACGGCAATACCGGTGATCAATGGAGCGATCTTCTAGGCTTTGCCGTGGCTGATCGATCTTTCAAAGTCCCAAATCCCATGTACTACATTCCTTGATCATCCATTTCTAATTTATGTATTGAGTAACAACTTTTGTGTTTTAGATATTAATATTATGTTTGCTTCTAATTACATTGATTTTTAGTATAAACATTAACTAATACTTTCATATGATTTTTTAAAAATTAAGAGATGAAAGAAAAAGGAAAAACAACAAAAAAATTGGAAGTAACACGTCGTCGAACAATGTTATACTTTTTCATCGTTTAGTAGGCATTCCCTACGGACTACCATTTTTTTCTTCTTTTTACCTCAAATCTTCCTCCAACATCATTGGACGCAAATACAACATATTCTCTAGATTAGTACACACGAGATCGAACCGTTAGCTATCGGCCGTTATTGCTACTCAGCTAATCGGTCAAGTTCATTACCATGTGGTCCATGTCATAGTTTAGTCTCTTGGTTATTATGTTCTGAATCTATCTTTGGTTTCAATAGAACTACTAATTTATATTCAAAACAAGTTATATAGTAGATTACTATAAACAATTCAAATATTCACATCAATAAAATTTCACATATATTTCTAGTAATATGTAAAAGATTTACGTGATGTCAATTTATTTCTTTTAACTTTATTGATTATATCTATTTTGTATCTTTCATAAGTAAAACCGGAGAAAAGCTTAGAAGAAGCTCATCCTCTACAACTTTAACCATTTCTCTCTGAGGAAGACTGACCATAACCACTCGGCTCATTGGTCCCTTAGCAGACGGTGAGGGAAGCACTATGACCTGTCCACCTCCAGCTACAGGCCCTTTAACATAGCAAGACATGTGACTCAGAACCAAATCCTCCTTGAACATCATCGGACGCGAATGAGACATGTTCTCTAAATTAGTACACACGAGATCCGAACCATTTGATATCGTACCATTATTGCTACTCAGCCATTCGATCAAGTCCATGACCGTGTCGTAGTCTAGTCTCTTGATTGTGTCCTGAATCTCTTGAACGGCGTGAAATAATCTATCTTTGGTTTTAACCGGTTTGGAATAGGGAACCTTGTGATAAACCATGCAATTACCAAAATAACTTTGATCTAAACGCAATAATTTTCTAACGTCTAAGCACAAGGACATGTCCATGAGCTCGTTTCTCTTCCCGTTGGCTCGACTCACACAGACCCAGAAGAGTCCAGCCAAAATCTCAAATGTTGAAATCCCTGTCTCGTTCTTGCCGGCTCTGACCAGCGGATCCGAGAATAGAAGAGTAACGGTGACCATATGGTTTTCCGTCACGTTTGACGGTGAAACCATTAAAGAACAAGATTTAATGTACTGGCTTAGCAGTTGATTGTTAGAGATCGGTCTACCGTTAGCAAACCGGCGAGGCGGCAATGGGTGGAAGATTGGTGGAGCCATCATGGATCGAGAGAGAGTTAAATCTGCCCAAGCTCGAATAAACATCATTGCACAAACTGGATCGGCTAAGAGATGACTACAACTTAACCCAATAGCTAATCCACCACTTTCAAACTCAGTCACCTGTAGATAAAAAAAAAACCAATACATATGACAAAACCAGACCATACCAAACCCAAACCAAAATAAACCGGATTATATGTACCTGAACATAAAATGTAGACCAATAATAATGAAGATGATACATGTCTTCCCAATGAACAAGCTTGAGTTCTTCCTCTCTATTTACACTCCTAAGCCATTCCTCAACTGACCCGGCTGCTCTTGCCTCCACCATCCTCACGCCACCGTCGTTGCTTTTCACCTTCCACCGCCGGCTTACATCCTCCTTCTCTTCTGTACCGTCATTTTCCTTAACCAATCTCCCGGTTATAATCGGGTAACAATTGAGGGTGTATGCTAATGACTCCCTTAGTTTTTTTGTGATTTCTCCCGGTTCTCTAGTCTTGGAAGACTGGTAATAGTACACTAGACGAATGTGGTTTGGTTCCATAATGTGGTCCAATACTGAAAACCGGTATAATTGCCCTGGTTCAATCGGTCTAGCGCTCACCACGGTTCTTTTGCATATGAATCTCACGCGGTCCTCCTCCATTATTGTCTTCTCTTTGGCAAACATTTCTTGTTTTGTTTTTTTTTTTTGGTTAGAATCCAGTATTGATGTGCTTGTACATTTATATATATGTAATATGAGCGTTTGTTGGTGTGTATTTAATATTCTCATCAACATACTTTTCCCATGATCACTAAACAACCCTCGACTAAGGGAATGTAAAATTTTCATGGTCCCCTAAAACATGTTTTTGTTATGGTCGGATTCCTGAAAACCCCTAAAATAAATTTCTAAAATATATTTGCACATAAATTGGTAAAACAGCTATATATATAAGTATAACAAAATAAAACGAAATATTTACAAATCTACTAATTAATTTTAGCCATCTATACTAAACTTTTGAACTGGTTCATGATCAGGGAAACAAAAAACAAAGGTTCTTTTGGGTCAATGTGAATATGTGATTGATGTAGAGGTAAAAATGATCAAGGGAAAACACAAAGTAGCAACACAATACAAATCAGAGCAGAGATCAAAAGTGGTTAAAGAATGCAACAGAATCCTTGGAAACACTGGCGATCAATGGAGTGACTTGCAAGGTTTTGCGGTGGCTGCCTGGTCGTTCTTTCAAAGTCCCAAATCCGATTTACTACATTCCTTGATCACCCTTTCTGATATATGTATTGAGTAACACAACTTATGTGTGGGACTAATCATCCTGATTGATTCAATACAAGATATTTTCCGGTGAATCCTTATGGTTAAACTTGATACATTAAAATCCAATTATTGCTTAAACGTACATTTAAATGACACCTTATTCTCATGTTAGATACTACAAAATTCTTTTGGTTACAAAAAGAAGAAAAACATTAGTACGATTCGATTACACAGAAGATGACTTAACATTTGATTTGGTTACTAATTAACTAATTAAGTAACATTTTTAAGCATAATAATAAAAAAAGCTTCTAACTTTACTTTCATGGAGGAGATGAGGTGTAATGCTTATTACCCTCTCTCAATCCAACACTTATCGCAGCACAAGCCAAAGGCTGCGCCGGACTCCTAAAACAGCTCATCGCGCCGCCGGAATAACCCGAACAATCCGGCTGCGGTCGCTGCGAATTCCTTCCCGGAATACAATTTCCAACGAAATCAAACCCGAAACTAATCCTGGAAGAACACTCAGAGCTAATCCCAGAGAAGAAATTGAAAGAAACAGTGAGATTAATCAAATTCCTCAACGAACAAACCAAATCAGGAACCTCTCCGGAGAATTTGTTGTGAGCAAGATTCAAAACCTCAATCGCCGACAAGCAAGAGATGGTATCGGGAACATGACCCATCAATGAATTGGAGCTAACGTCAAAGACTTCAATCTCAGAGAACATACCAACTGATTCCGGTATACAACCGGTTAACTGGTTATTCAAAAGCAAAACCTCCTTCACTCTCGATCCCGTGAGGCCGAAACTCGTCGGAATCTCTCCGGAAAATCTGTTATTTGCGAGATTGATCACCGAAGCCGGAGAATTTCCGAGGTTTCTAGGGATTTCTCCGGCGAATTGGTTGTTATTGAGGAGAATCGCGTCTAACCGTTTGTTGAATAACTCTTCAGGGATAAATCCTGAGTAATTGTTAAACCGGAGATCGAGGTAAACCAGATTGGGGATGTAGAGTGTGACTAAAGGGAAAGGACCTGAGAATCTATTGTTGCTGAGATCAAGTTCTTGGAGAGAAACCAAAGATTTGAAAGAATCTGGGATTTGGTCTGAGAATCTGTTACTGTTGAGATGGAGAATAGTGAGGTCTGAGAGTAAAGCAAGGTCTTTGACAAGTGTGCCTTTGAGATTTGCATGGTTAAGATCTATGGAGGTTATAGATTGACCAGAACAGAAAACACCTTTGTAAGAACAAACATCTGATCCAACCCATGTTTTAAGAACACCTGATGGATCCTCTGTAATGGCTGATTTCCAAGCTTGAAGAGCACTGTAAGCTACACTGTTTGGAGCTGATCCTGGAACAGCATTACGGTTACCGCCGTTGTTGTATCCGCCGCCAATCCAAACACCACCGCCGCCGATTCCGACTCCAACGCCGCCTCCTACACCAAAAGAAGCATCTGTCTGAAGCAAACCAGCCAGAAACAAGACCAAACACAGTAGCTTAAAATTGCTGTCTTTCTTCTTCTTAGACATTTTTTTTCTTCAACCAATGTAGGTTTTTTGATGAGTTGACACTTAAGGAAAGATAATGAACGGTGTTTGTTTCAGTGGATTAGTGAGCTTTGTGTGAGTGTGTGACAGAGTGAGAGAGAGAGAGAGAGAGAGGGAGTGAGATTATGTTAAACAGAGTGAATGTGGTTGAAGAAGCATTGATGATATGAGGAGGGGACAAGATTATCAATAAGAGTTGTGATTTGTTCCTTGTGTTGTTATGTCACATTTGCCTTTTGTTTTGTTTAATTTACTGTGTGTGTTCTACTTATGATTGCATGAATCGTATCACGGGTTCATCTTCTTTTGCCTTTTGTTCCACTTTTTTATTCCAATGCATAAAAATACACATTTTAGTGTAAATATTGGATCACATGTTTTGAAATAACAAGGAAATTATTGCATCTGCCATTTGAAGGTATGCACTAGTTGGATTCAAATTTTTAGTAACTAATAATGGTTTAAGTTCCAGTTCTAATTGATTGTGAATCTTTTAGACCGTGAAATAAAAAAAGAATGTGACAATAAATGAAAAAAATGTGATGCCAAAAAATACTAAAGAAAATGAACAGAATCTAGATGAGGCTATAAATAAGAAAAGGCGTAGCTTGTGACTGTGAATATGGTGTTGTTGACTTGTGTAAGAGAGATTTTTGGGAGTGTGAGAAAATTTTAACTGCATCACATGGAGTGGCACAAATGCATTTGTGTCTCTGTTTAAACAATTTTATTTAATACTAGTAAGTATATAGCTGCATTTAATCCAAATGTTTTTCAATGCAATTATTGGGAGGATAACTTACGATACTTGATCAAGCTAAAAAACAAAATTTGTAGATTTCGAAGCACTCCATTTACACAAAAACACAACAAACACAATGGTTTTGACAATGGAATAAATTTCTTTGTATTTTGATATATATTTTTAATTTTTTTTGTGTATTTTGACAGAGCCGTAACAACAATTTTGAGGGCCACATGCGAGAAAAAAAAAAAGGCCACTCTAAAATTTTTTTTTTGGTNTTTTAAAAAAAAAAAAAAAAAAAAATAGCACTAACTGAGACTCGAACAGTCGAACTCAGGTTCACTCGCGGGAGAGGAAACCTAACAAAGGCACTAGACTAAAGACAAACTTATTGTTTTGAGGGCCGAAATTTTTTTAAAGATAACAAGGGCCGCAACCCTTGCTTCCTCTGCTTCTATTCACCTACGGCTCTGTATTTTGATATTACCACTGTTTTATACATACAATTGCTCTTCCATCTTTTTATAAGTTAGATTTGAGTATCTATATCAGAAAAATGTTCTCATACTTATTTTGCTGTGATTCAACATAAGAAAAAATCTACAGTTAAACATTTTTAAGTTGGAGCAGTTTAAATTTGACTTGCCTATTAAAAGTGATTTTTGATACTTTATAGATGAAAAACAAATTTTAGATAAGGTACCAATCATCTGACGAGCATGATCAGATCCATATAGTGCAAATGGACGTGTGGGCTTACGAACTTTAGCAAACGGAGCGTTACAGATTTGTGTGAGAAAAATAGATCAGCGGTGTGTGGTAGGTAGGGATCTGGTTGAATTACAGCTAATATGAATATATGTTCAATGTTTACAAACTGAGGGAGTGAGTGAGATTTTTCATGTGAATGGTAAGCAATAAAGTAAAGCCGACAACGTTCTGCATGCATCCCCTATATATTAAAAGAAAAGCATTCTCTCAGCATTACAAAGCTCAGTGTACAACTTAACAATTTGTTCTTACAAAATAATTTTATTTAAAGCTGTATCATTGCATTAGTTTTATCAAAAAAAATAAAAAACTAAAAAATAAATTTGAAAATGAATACAATAAATTATACATATTTAATTGAAAGAATGCTATATTTAAGGATTAAGTTTCCTAATTTGTTATAAATTATATAAGTTTAACCAAGGAAGAAAAACAAAAATTTTGAAATCAGTATAGGGGATATTTGTGGCATAAGTTACTTCAAATTGAACATAATCATAGAATAACAACATTAGTTGAAACAGTCAATTCAATTTGCTGTTTTCGATTACTTTGTAAATAACGTACTCCATTATAATTATACTTTTTATTATTATTTTGTTGATAAGAGTCGCAAACTATTATTAAAAAAAAATTTATGAAACAAATTATTTTCTAAATTTTAGTTATACACACCCATTTTAGGTATTATAGATACAACTAATAGATGCAGTGCAGATTTATTTGTAAAAATATTTTATTTTGTTTTATGAAGTAAATTGCATAGATATTTTAAAATATGTAAGTATAAAAACTTATGGCATTTTCATAAAAACTATAATATAGAATAATAAAATGTAATTTTCGAAGTAATGAAATATTTTTTTAGCGATGTAAAAACAAAAGATAATACTGATATAGAAGAAAATAATAAACTATTATAATTAAATTCCAATATTGTAAAAGAATTTTACTATATGTCACAATTAAATTACTAAGATAAAATTATACGTTATAATTTAGAGATACAATCCCGCGCGAGGCGCGAGTACTGTACCTAGTATATATAGATTGCACCTACTTCCCATTGGAAAGAAAGGAAATGACTTCAAATCAGCAGAAAAGGAAAATACATGGTTGGGCCTGGACGTTTCATCTTTTAAGTCCGTTTAGTTTTTGTTAGGAGAAAACTTTGATCGAGTTAGAATAAAACATACCCAGTAATGAATTTTGAGTATACGATTGGTTCAGTTACGCGTTTGTTCTACGTTCGATTTAATTTTGTTTAGGATAATTCAATTTGGTTTCAACATAATGACCCTAGGCCCAGTAAACCTACTGGGAAAATGATAAATTGATAATCATGAAGCATACGCTATTGTGCTAAACCCAAATGAAATCAGGCCTGTGATAGGCCCAGTAAGCCTAATTTCGAAGAAACGTATTTGCCAGTTTTTGGGGAGTATATATATTCCCTTGGAAACGATCAAGTTAATTTGAATGAACTTGAAGTAAAAATCTTTTCTTTGCCACCTTATCATATAACGTGTTATTTTTGTTTTTAAGATATTGTAACATGTTGACTATTGTTGTATGTATCTATCTAAAAGCGTTATATAAGATATTCTTAATATATAGTACCATAAAAAAAAAAGGTAAACTTCATACCCATATTTTTGCTATTTTCTTTTTGCCATTTATTAATAGCAAATTTCAAAAATTTATCATTTACTTAATAAAATTTATTATTGTTGTAACTTGCCAAATTAAATCTTTGTCTGGTAATAATGTAGTCCACATAGAAAAGAACAAGAAAAAGGAAAATAAATTGATTCTTGGAGTCTATATAAAGACAGACAATGCAAAAATTTTTTTTTTTTTTTTTTTCAGACAATGCATTGCTGACATAAATATAAAAAATTGAAGATTGGTACGTTAAAAAAGATTTCGAGGAAATACAATATGAGTTTAAAATATGAAATGGGAAATCGAATCCATTTGTCGAAAGAGAAAAATAAAATTATTAAAAAGAAATAAGAAAAAAGGTTAATATTGTCTGTTTATTCCTTTATTCCCAGTTTCGAAATCCAACCATGGCAAAAAAAAAAAAAGGTCTAGTCTAATCTCATCTCTCCCAGGTTGATTTTGCTTTTTCCTCTCCCAATGTCCCATGAACACAAATAATGTAGTATTTCTTAGATCGATATTTCTATCTTAATCTGGTAGTAGCCAAAATTCCACATTAAGTTATTTCCAAAATACTTAAATATTGTTTTTCAAAATTTTTTTTTAATATAGAAATATAACAGTTAAACCAACCTAATATGGAAAAAAAAAAGTATCATCACATAACACTTTTTCAGTAGATAATTCTGTCAGCTAATAAGGTCAAGTCTAAATTTGTAATCTTGTTAGTGGAAATAAGGAATAAATTAATATCTGAACTTGTGAACGAACACACAGAAAAATCACAACGATGAGTTAGGCCGTTATAGGGGTCATTTGATAATATGCTAGAAGACGAGCGGAATATGGAATATATATAGAGAACAAAGCATCAATGAAGGTTGAAATGTAAATACACATATATACGAAATATATATATAGATATGTTATATGGAGAAAATTAAAGACTAAAGAGACCAAACATATAGACAAGTGCTTTTGTAAGATGACATTACTTCTTATATTCTTTAGGTATAGATTCCATTATTCCACAATTGAAATAATTTTAATTCAAATCTTCAGACTGAAATCAATTTTTAGTTCACAATTGGTATAATTCCCTCCTCACTTGCTTCAAAGTACCAATCAAAACTCACACAATCAAAATGTATTCTTTATACGATTTTTAAGAAATTTGTTTTTCAGAACTTATATTAGCTTTCAACATATATTTATTATCATTATCATTTCAGGGACTTTAATTACAATAACTTCATCTGTTATCATTATTAAACCTTATTTAAAGTCTAATTTATTATCCTATCAATGTAGACATGTAGTCACTAATCTACAGATCAAACTAAATCTGAAGGTTTTATGATACCGAACTATAGATTCTGCCACTAGGCCGTTAAGATCATGACAGTTCGAAATAAAGATACCATGACACATGTATGGTGTTATTGAGTAAAAGGTCGTACATAATACTAGTATTAAACATATAATTTGAAACTAATTTTAGATGATTCCACAACCAAACCGACCTTTCGTGATTATATAAATGTATAGTATATTAGTATCAGATTATAAGTGACACTTGGGTTTCAGTGCATCGGATTACCGAAAGGAGAACAAATAATTCATAAATTAAGTATAGTAGCATCAAGAAATAATACTAGTGTCATTTACCAACATATATATATTAAACAAAAAAAACCAATAAATTATACAGTTCGTCCTAATTAACAAAAAAGAAAAGAAAAGACATACACAGAAATTCAAATAACAAAAGAAATGAATCAAAAAATAAACATACTTATATCTAATTTTATATGGTACTGTTGATGATTTTCATGCAATTTTCACTGCTTTTTTTTCCTCTTAGTCTCTTTGGAATATAACAGCTTTTTCTCTCATGCTTTTTTTTACTTTGGTTTCTTTTTTTTTTTCTTTCTTTCTTTCCTTTCTTTCCTTTGGAATATCACGATCCTCTTGAATATATAACAAAAAAAACACTTGATTTTTTGGTGCTCTTAAAAACCCTCCACCATTTCAAAATCATGCATATATCTAACTTGATTGGTCCAGGATCGATGATCTATATACCACTTTCCATGGAGATGTCATGATGATGATGACGATGACCATCATGATAGGTATGGTAGTAGCATCTTTTTGTGATAATCATCAGATTGGAAAATGGCACAATTACCCATGATGATCTTGGTTGTCAGAAGAGCCAGGGGCATTCCAAAACGTTGAGTACTTCAACCATTCTGCTTCTTGTTGGTTCCCCATTGATGATGACCCCTGCACCAATCCAAATCGCTTCTCAATATATACATACATACTTACACACACATATACAAGTGTGTGAGCATATAGAACTGACCTAAGTCAATCACATTCGGTTTGGTTAGAAACTAATTGAACTAACTTAACCAACCCGAACCGGAGTGAGTTCAAATATATATTTCATATACTAAGTTGATATTCCTGATCTGAACTAATATGAATCGGGATTAGACCCGGAAAATGAAAGCGAATCTACGGCCACCATAATCCTGTTAGCATTCCTCAAATAGAGCATATATTATGCTTGCTTTATATATAAAGAAATACATTTTTGAAATATTTATAAAACAAAATAATAAGAACATTCCATCAAATTTTAGACAGATTAAAAAAAGGAATGCAGACATGCTGTCCCCCACGAAAACACAATGAAATCTACTAATGTCTCTTACCGAACCTGTCTCACGAGGTACTACGCATGAAAAAAGACTTTATAGTATTTACATATATGCACACATTATATTACATATAAGCTTATAAACCCACCATCATTGCCTTTTTAATTAGTTTGTTTAAAAAAAGAGAAAAAAAAGGAAAAGAATCTGAAAAATTTTCAATTGTTCTTTAAAAGAGTAATTTATAGGTAAAAAGCAAACTATAACAAAAGCAAACACATATCTCTTTCTTTATCTTTTCTGGTTTTGTTTACTTAACTGTGTTTTAACTCTTTCCAATTAAGTAAGGAATAAACACAGTAGGATTATATGTACTCTTAAGTATCCTTCCCATGCAAAACTGAAAAGAAAATAAATATTTGAAAAGGAAAAGTTTTTCTTAAAAAATATTCTTCACTTTTATTCAAATGTATCCTATAATTTAATTTTCGACCAATTACTGTGTCCTTACAAAATATATTATTATCTTAAAATATATTTATATATAATATCGACTTTAGTCTTTTTCACTTTCACTTGTATATGATGACTGCCATACGATAGTTCCAAATCTACGTGCCAAACAACATCTTATTTAGTGCATGACAATTTATTTAGGTGATAAATGATCATATATATGTCTCATATATATTTTTTCAAAAACCTCATGATGGTAAAAAAGAGGGTTTTCCCATGAAATTAAGAGTCAAAAAAGGGATTAATAACTTACATCTTTTACATCATGATGAGTGGCAGACGAAGTGCAGCCCATTATGAGTTCTTCCAATCCAGAAGCTGACCTTCCTCCCATCTTCCCATCATTGTGTTCTTCTTCTCCTTCTTGACGTTGTTGCTGTTGTGTCTTGTTCAGTCAATAAAGACAAAAGTAATTTCAGGGAAAAAATATTATTAAATTCCTTAAGACAATTATCTTAAAACATTAAAATTAATCATCTTGTCTCTCCATCACTAAAGCCCACATTGGTTTTCTACTTGTTCTTAGTTTGGCTGACACTAAAAAGTGACTTAGCTTTTGTTGGCTTTGGATAATGGATATTTAGTTAGACACATCTTACTAGACTAAATCAGCATAATTATATATATTAGACATTGTAACTTTAATTGTTTTTTTTCTTGACCAATATCTTATATATACTTTATATGTCATAATCAGTTTTGGTACAACCCAATTTGCATGCTTTTTTTTTTTTTTTTTGGTAGAACCAATTTGCATGCTTATGTAGTCCCATCATTGTTAAGTCACATGCATGCAAATATCTTCAAAACCTAACATGTGGAAGAACCACAATTTCTACTACTTAATTAAATACCGACATATATATGTGCGGCCAGTGTGTGGAAGAACAGAAGAAAAACCTCCACATAAGTAACACTAACTAGTGTTCAAAAAAAAAAAAAGTAACACTATCTATAATTAATTACCTTACAAAATTACAACCCTAATTTAAGTTCGATTTTTTTTTTTGTTTGATAATTAAAATTGGATGTTGAGAACCTTATAGAAGTTTGATAGGTACATGACTCCCACCTCAATCAATAGCAACATAACGTAATTTTATTTTGATTATTATATATAAATCATAGTGATATTTCAGCTAACTTGGTCATCTCATGAAACTGGTACCTTCTCCAAAAATAGTTAATTATATTAATTAAAATAGGAAGGGGTGATAAATAATAAATATTATTAAATAATTTTTTTTTGCTAGAACTAAAATGTAAAAAAAAAAAAAAGGAGAAGATTAGCTATTTTACCTGGTAACTTTCATTGGGAAGCAAGATTCTATGACCATGATAAGGATTATCGTCAAGGATATTAATGGAGGCATGGTGAAGCGAACTAGATGGAGAAATAATCGTTGATATTGGATGTGTAGGCTGGCTTATGTTAAATGCATGATGCCGTTGTTGTTGTTGATGATGATGGTGATGATCATGAGCCATATGATGTGATGTTGATGATGATGCCTGATAACGATGATGACGATGACGATGTTGTTCTGCCATAACATCCTCACATGTAGCTTGGCCGGTCTGAGGAGTTTCCCTCCTCGCCACCTGAAAAGTTTTTCAAAATTTTAATCGCTAATTAAAATAATTGATTAAACCATAAATTTATATATATATATATAATCACTTTTTATGTAATGAGTTTAAGTACTTTTATTATTCCACAAAATTTTTGGACCGTTGCGGTTTAGACATAGTTTTCTGATTTTATCACGTCTGGTGAAACTTTAGGTCATATTGTTAGTTAAAAATTGATTATCACCAACCGTCAATTATTATCACGTCCGGTAAATTGATTATTGAAATTCCTTTGTGACTACATAATTTTACGACCAAAAAATCAGAAGGTATATACAAACAAAATGAGCATTGTTTACTTGCAATGGAAGCAAATAGGAGCCCTAAGCATCATCTTTTTGAACAGCATTCACCTTTGTTTTCTTAATCTCATGCGAAAGCGACAGACGTAATTAATAGTCAAATCAAAATTGAACGAAAAAGTAAATAAATCACATTGGATTAAAAATATCTTTACGGGAAAAAAAGTTGTAATTGCAAGTTTTTTTTTTTTTTTTTTATCAACAATTTTGTACTAGAAGATTTAGCAATTTGAATTTTAGCACTATATATAATACATAAAGCATATTAGTTTTTTGGTTTTTTTGGTAATACACTTTAGATTCAGTTTGTACTTTATAGTGTATGCAAAATGTGTATTACATTGTTAGTATTTACCAGTCGAGTATATATATATGCATGCATATTAATTTAGTTATTTCATTAAACGAAAAATCAAAATGGAGAAACAAAAAAAAAGGTGCATACCTCATCAAAGCTCTTCATAAACGGAACAAAGCTGAGTTGGTCCATTGCATAACTCGGAAGCCCAGCCGCAACCGCCGCAGCAGCAGCAACGGCCATAACGTCACCAACGCCTCCTATTTCATCGGATCGATTCGGAGGATTAACATTAATAATCTCTCTAGAAGAAGAACAACTCCCACCACTAGTAGTCCCACTATCTCTCCTCATATGATACTCTCCGCCGCTACTCGCTTCACCGCCCCCACCGCCTATAGCGTTCAAGCTCGATGTAGAAGACGACCAGTTGCATTGCCTAGGCTGAGTCTGATAAAAGATCTTAGACACAACAAGCTCTCCTTCTTTCTCTTCCTCATGTGTCCCCAAATGATATTGATGCATTACCCAATTGGTTTTCTCCGGTTTTCGATTCTTACCAAAATTGGTATACAAGACCAAAATCTTCTTACAACCTTTTTGCTTACCGTTTACCATAACCGGTCTTGTCTTACCGGTCTTATGCCACCTCGTCTCACCCGAGCTACTACTTCCTTGCAGATTATTGTCACATTCCGTTTGAATCTTTCTTCGCTTTCTTGTTCCCGTCGTGTACGCCTTTGATGGTCTATGAAAGAAGTGTCTGCTTAAACCATCTCTAGTCACTCCTAACAAAATTGAAAAAAAAAAACAATTTCTTTAGTATTAATTTATATATATGTTTCTTGTGTGACTCAACTGAAAAAGATTCAGACTTTGGTATGACCCAAATGAGAAAAGGAAAAAAATTAAACATTGGGTCAATCAAACAATCATATATTATAATGAAAGGTATGCATGTGATTTATATAAAGGAATGCATGAAAATGTACATAGATGTATATATAAGTTATAAAATAGGTATGTATATAGTTTATGTGTGACCAAAATATAAAAGATCAAACGTTGGTGTGACCCAACGCTCTATATATGTATATAGTCATATCAAACAATCATATATTATAATGAACTGCATGAAGGTGTGTATGTACCTGGAAGTTTCTCTGGATGCGTGTAGCAAATGCCGTCTTCGCCTTCAATGGTTGGGATGAATTCGTCAATGAGAGGGTGAGATTTAATTTCTTTAGCTAAGACTTTAGCTTCCAAATGTTCTATCAATTCTTGATCCGTTGGGTCAAATTTCACTCCTGCTGGTAAACCAACCCAATCCTGCTGAAAAGAATAAAAAGGAAAAAATTAAATTAAAATAAAGAAAAAGAACAAGAGAATATAGGTATATACAACTGTATACATATAAAGACTCGTATATAGACGCTTTAAAATTGGGATTTTGAATTTCTGCAAGCGAGAGAATAAAACAGAGAGCATCATTCTTGATGTTCTTCATTGATTCTTTTCCTTTTATATTTCTTATAAAAAAAACATTTTACAGGTGACCTAAACTGAGAAAAAGAAAGGAGAAAAGAATTTATTTAAGTTATTATAATATTTATATAAAAAAAGGAATATCACTTACTGGTTTGCCTTCGAGCTTGTGGCCGCAGCTGGGACACTTCTTGGATCCACAAAGTTGATGTTCTTCGATCTTTGCGTCGATTATGTCCGAACCCGTGACCGAACCTGCAGGATTACTCTTCATCTCGATCTCTAATTTCTTTGATCAATTTTCTCTTATGCGTCTGTGTGTAGGTGTAAAGATACTAACAAAGCTCTTCCGATCATATCCGAGGGTTGAAGACTTGAAGTATATGTATATATATATAGAGAGAGATAGAGAGAGAGAGAGAGAGAGAAGATTTGAATAAACCCTATATTATTATAGAGAAGATGAAGCCACTGATTTTGAGGAGACAAGACAAAAGAGGGTTTTTCTTGAAAACCTAACCGACACAAGAAGAAGACAAAGCAAGAATTTATGGGGAAAAAACCCCCAAATTATGCTAAAAGGAACAAACTTGGTCGAGCGGAATAAGATCTTAGACAGTACTGCAAATCAGGAAGGAGAGAGATAACAAAGAGGAGAGAGAGAAAGCGAGAGTTAATAAACGACGAAGAAGAAGGTTGAGAAGAAGAGAAAGTGTGAGAGTTTGGGATGTGAAAGGTATAAATTAATAAAGACATAGGAGAGATTTTTTTAGGGAATTAATAAATTTAAGTATAGTACTATATATAACATATTATATATATATATATATGTGTATAAATATGTATCTATCTCAAACTTTAACTGAAGAAGTAAGCGAGAAAAAGGTAAAGGTGGCTCTGAAACCCATTAATCACTGACCCACCTTTTGTTTTACCTTTGCTGGTTTAAGAAGCCGCTATGAGTCTCTGAAGCGGTTTGTTTACATTTATCTACAAATAATACACTTTTGTATATTCAAAAATATATATTTATGTATGTATATATGTATATATATGTACGTGTATAAGTGAGCGAACACATATTTCTTACTATCTAATCGTTAAACCTCCGAAAATTTATTACAAATTCGTGTGTTTGTTTATACTTATGTTGTGGTCTATATACATGGATAAAAGAAATCAAAATTGTGCCATCTATGTGTTTATGGTTTAATGTGAGTTTCATGTTGGCAAAATAAATATATGTGAATTTCATTATTATTAACTTTAATATGCGTTCTTTGTGGATGATGAAATTTATAAAAATACAATATCGATAGTATGATAAACGTATTATTTGATCTATGTGTGTGTGTGTTATGTAGATATAGGTAATAGGTAAATTAACATTAAAGCCAAAAAATATATAAACTCGATCAAAACTTAAAATGGATTTTGTGGCGTCTAAAAAAAAAGTAATATCTGTTCTTTTTGTTGGTTTAATAATACCTTAATTCTTTGGGTCTTTATGGTCTACATATGATATATTAAGAATAATTAATACTTCACTCTACTTTAATAAACATTTTTTTTTAAGGATAAACTTCATTCGCCATCAAAACCTCTAGTAACTTCTAGTTAAGGAATTGTTTAGATTTGTGGATGGTTAATACAGAAGTAAGAACAGAAGAGAATAAGCGAAACCAACAAAAAGTAAAAAAGAAGAAGAGAAACAAAAAGACGAGAAGAGGAAGAGAGGTCACATGGGCATCGAGCTGGAGGAAGTGATCATTATTCTTTTGTTATTCAATATTTTTTCATTTTTAAAATTTTAATTTCTGCAGAGAGAAGGGAATTAAGAGGTTGCTTGATAAGTAAGGCAATTTGAGCAGTGTACCCATCATATGGACCACACCGTCTCTTATTTTTCTAATTTATCATATATTTTCCGTATTTTTTATTTTTTGAAAAACAAATTATATATCCCTCATATTGTATAGAAAAGCGAATAACCGGGCCTTGTGGCCTAGTGGTAAAAGGGTCACAGATGTGATTTCCGCCACCAGAGTTCGAGGCACGGCCACTGCGGTATTCACATACGGGCTGCAGCGTTCCAGGAGCCGACACGTGGAGAGCCATTTGGCCGCCCACGTGGCTAGTCTGAGCGAACCGATAGCGGTGCAAACACGTGGAACCTTGCTGTGTCGGGAAACCGATAGCGGTGCAAACACGTGGACCCTTGCTCTGTCGGAGAGCGTTA
>OVAQ01001128.1:0-13147 GCA_900406345.1 Erysimum cheiri | reverse complement strand
GATGATGATGATGATAGAGGAAAGCTAAGTTCATGAAACTATATATCCATTAACATATGAGGTATTCTAAAATATCTCTTTTTTATATTATTAATAAACAAGCCAGCTTCTTCAATTTGTTAAAACGAAAAAAAATAAAAAATTAGACATGGAAACTAAGCATATGATTTGGTGGTTCACAAATTAGCCAATGATTAAAGATTAAAAAACCACATACTCAACGTCCAAGGAGTAGAATCTCTGGATTCTTTGGGACGATCTCACCTGGATTTTATATTACACAATATTTCTTTTAATATTAACACAAGACTATTATACAAGGAGTTGTTCTCAAGTGCCATGTTTAATGGTTTGTATTAATACCGTTGTTGTGTTATATTTGGTAATTATGGTTTGTATTAATATAGTTGGTGTACATGTTGTATTTGGTGTTTAAAATTAGTAGTACTAGTATGGAATATGGATGTATGAGTTATTGAGGGATAAAAGATTAATACAATATGATTGTGATTTGTAACATCACATGTACTTTTACTTTTCTAAATACAATATAACGAGACGTGTCAAACATTTCGTCTATTCTTATTCATCCTCCAAGAAACTTTGAATCTGACCGAGATTAGTTATAATCACTCATATGTATAAATACTTCTTCTCTTCACAGTTCATCTGCCACATATATACACAATCTGAAAGATCAAAAATCCTCTCTCATATTTTTTGTATTTCTACTGTCACCCCAAACCTTATCGATATTCCTTTCACACCCCAACTCGTGTTACTTATGTCCTCCAAAATGATTTACCGTACTCTTCGACCGGTGCTATCATCTTCGGTACAATCCTCCGGTTTAGGTATTGGTCCAGGAATAAAGGGACGTGTCCTCAGCCGTTTGCCCATTGTTCGTTTTTTGAGCTCCGACACGTCATCTCCAGCGAGTGGGAATAATCAGCCGGAAAATCCTGTCAAAACGGCCGACGGTAAAACCATATCCACTTATTGGGGTATACCTCCGGCTAAGATCACTAAACCGGACGGTTCAGCTTGGAAGTGGAATTGTTTTCAGCCATGGGATTCATACAAACCGGACGTGTCTATTGATGTAACCAAACATCACAAACCTTCCAATTTCACTGACAAATTCGCATATTGGACTGTCCAAACTCTGAAAATACCAGTTCATCTATTTTTTCAGGTAATTTAATTAGAAAATTTTAAATTATTTTATCATTTGTTGATTTTATTAACAAATTTAGTCACTAATCTAACGTTCAAGAGGAGCTGAATATCAACATTTCTTTTAAAATATGTAATCTGAAATTGTAAATATTTTGATATAATTAATACAAAAAAAATATGTAATCTTAAGGGTTGATTAGTTGAATAATTACTAATTATGATGTGAGTGATTTTAAGAAGATTAAAGTCTTCTTGCCTTTTTGGTAAAAGCTTCGAGTGGTTGTAGTGTCTCCACAATTGAAAAAACAACCTCATAGCCTAAATTCAATAATTCATTTTTTGAGTATAGAGGAAGCACATGTGCCATGCGATGTTGCTTGAGACGGTGGCAGCGGTGCCGGGAATGGTCGGAGGGATGCTTTTGCACTTGAAATCTCTCCGGAGATTCGAACATAGCGGCGGATGGATCAAAGCTTTGCTCGAAGAGGCCGAGAACGAGCGTATGCATCTCATGACTTTCATCGAACTTTCACAACCCAAATGGTATGTATATGTTTGTATCATTTAAAAAGATCTTTTGGTTAAGTTCTCAAATCAAGTTTGGTTTGACCTGAGCCGGTTATCTAATAAATTTTTGAACCGGTTTTTGAAGGTACGAACGGGCGATTGTGTTCACGGTCCAAGGAGTTTTCTTCAACGCATATTTCTTGGCTTATGTAATTTCTCCCAAACTTGCTCATCGCATCACTGGATACCTAGAAGAAGAGGCTGTGAATTCTTACACCGAATTTCTCAAAGACATTGATGCTGGAAAATTCGAAAACTCGCCAGCTCCGGCCATCGCAATCGATTACTGGCGGTTGCCTAAAGATGCAACGCTTCGGGACGTGGTTTTTGTTATCCGAGCTGACGAAGCTCACCACCGTGATATTAACCATTATGCTTCGGTACGGAGTTATATATTTACATTTGTAAAGTGATATATAATATTAGGGGTAAGAATGTTATTAAAATATGGGGTTAAATGTGTTTGCAGGATATACAATTTCAAGGACACGAACTCAAGGAAGCTCCTGCTCCGATCGGATATCACTAAAGATCATGTGACAAAACGTTTGTATACATGTATGAACGTGTATGTGGTTGTGGATCTCCATGATATTTTTATTTTTCAAATTGTATTTTTATGTAATCTACAAATTGTTATTCTTTATTACTAATTCAATATTGGTAGATCTTTTGTATTTAAACCATTTTTTGTTGTTGTTATAAATATAGACATACTATTCTACATATATACCAACATATAATTTTAATAATTAATGTCATAGGTGCGTAAAAAATCCTAGTTACACATATCTAAATCCTTACACTGTAATTAATCTTAAAATTTAATAAAATCTTAATTTTAACCCTTACTAGTTACGATTTTATCCCTAAATTTTTTTTATCATAAATAATTAAATATAATCAACCTTATTTGATAAGAGCCCAAAAAACAATCAAGATAAATAGAAAAAGGTAACAAAAATTACATATTATGAATTTTCCATATTGGACTATCTATAATTAAGGCCCAATTTTGGTTAACCGGTCAATTTTGACCCAGTTCGGAAGAAGCTCTATAAATTCCGGTTAAAGCTTCATCTTCCTCTCTGGTTAACTGAGTTTGCCTCTCTGGACCCAACTTCGCAACGAGACCAGACCGTCATGAGACGAACAAATGGAGGCAGTGGAAGAACCCACGACCGCCGTTATATTCGCCGTGACGGTGGGATTGTGAATCAAACTAACGATCATCCACAATCGGATCATCAGCAGAAAGAAGACACGACTGCTACGGATCGGTCTTCTCCAGCTTCTCCGTCTACTTCTCAGCCATTACAAAACCTCGATCATCCTAAAAAATCTCACCGGAATCCTCGGAGTCGGCGCGGCCGCGGATCAAATTCAAAACCTCGTTCCGTGGAGAATTTTGCTGAACCTGATGGTGTGGATTGCTTGGCTGATGAGCTGAGTAGCTTAAAGCTGCAACAGAATTCGAATTCGAATTTAAGTGAAAATTCGATTATGGAGGAGAAGCTTCATCTTAGTTCTGGTGATCATTTGAATTGTGAGGAATCGGAGGTTAAGAGAGCTGAAAATGAAGGAACCGCTGATACTGGACCTGGTGATGATGAGTGTGAGACGAAGGAAGATATTTTGTTGACTATTCTGAAGGACTTGCGATCTAGCGTTAGTGAGCCAGAGCTAACCGAGGAGCAACTAAATATGAATGATCAATTGCAGGAAGATGAGGTAAATGAGCTATAAAGTTTTGACCTTTGTGATGTTTCAATAGCTTAAGGACATTTCTTCATAGATTTTGCTATTTAGGATTGTGATGTTGTGGTTTAGATTGTCATTTGGACTTACTGGTTGTATTAATTTCTTGCAGCTTTTGGCACTGGGGTATATATATGGAGGAAACATGTTCATCTTTGATCGGCATAAAGATATGAGATACTTTCAGGTCAGAGATAAGCTTAAGTACGTTCAGGTTTGATATCGATAATGTGAGATAACAAAATGTTCTAATAGTCTGAAGACTTTTATTGATTTTGTAGGTTCATGTAAACGTTGAAGCTACTAGTGAGTATACTGTCTCTGCGAAGCTTAACTTACAAGCTGATTTAAGCAAGGAGTCAGAGGATTTCTTGTACTCTTTCAAGGCCCAGCACCTTCCGCCGATTGTGTTGACATGTTTATTACCAAGAGCTTATCCGAGCCACTTACCGCCTTATTTCTTAATTAGTGTTCAGTGGATGAACCCTGATAAGATTTCAAGTCTCTGCTCCATGCTGGACTCTATATGGATGGAACAGCCAGGGCAAGAAGTCCTATACCAATGGACGGACTGGCTACAGAACTCGTCAATTTCTCATCTTGGCTTTGATAATGAGATTGTACTTGGTCCTTATAGCGTTACATGCTCCAGAGATAAGCGTGCTGTGTCTGGAAGTCGTTCCCCAGATTCAGATATTCCTTATATTAGGGGTTATGACGATGAAAAACGCAATGAGAGCTTTCTTCAGAGCTTGCACGAGTGCTGTATTTGTTTCTCTGAATCTGCAGGTAAAACTTGTTCTTCTTCATAGCTGTTTGCTTTAGTGCTGTGGGTTGGTTCAAGCTGCTTACACTCGTTCTACATATTTCTTTCCGCCCTCCACAGGTATTGACTTTGTTAAGTTACCATGCCAGCATTTCTTTTGTATGAAATGTATGAAGACCTATACAGACATACATGTCACGGAAGGCACAGTTAACAAGCTTCAGTGTCCGGACTCGAAATGTAAAGAAATTGTTCCGCCAGGTATATTGCAGAGATTGTTGGGCGATGAAGCGTATGAACGTTGGGAAACTCTTATGTTACAGAAAACACTGGAATCCATGACTGACGTTGCTTACTGTCCTAGATGTGAAACCCCGTGCATAGAGGACGAGGAGCAGCTAGCTTTATGCTTCAAATGCTACTTCAGTTTCTGTACGCTTTGTAAGGAAAAGAGACACGTGGGTGTGGCTTGCATGAGCCCGGAACTTAGGCTTCAAATCTTGCAGGTATCATTATTTTTCCTTTGATGAGTCACTACATTTCTCTTTGTTATACCCAAAAAATCTCAAACCGGGCTCTTTCTTACATGTAAATCTGTTCAGGAGCGTCAGGGTTCTTCTTGTCTTGGAGAGGAACAAAGGCGGAAAGAAAAAGAAATGATCAATGAGATTATGAGTGTGAAGGTCATAATGAAAAGCGCTAAACAATGCCCGTCGTGCAAAATAGCCATTTCAAGAACCGGAGGTTGTAACAAAATGGTCTGCAATAACTGTGGCCAATACTTTTGTTACCGTTGCAACAAAGCTATCACTGGTTATGAACATTTCAGGTTAGTGATGTTACATATATACAAAAATAGATTCATATGTGTATATATATCTTGGAACTAAATAAACCCTGTCTTTTTTGGGAAAAGCGAGGGGTCATGTGAGCTGTTCCCACAAGATGCGATCCAAGAATGGAATGAGAGGATGAATGAGCGACAAGTCATTGGACAAATTCAAGCTCAAATGTTTGCACAACATGGTCAGTTTCCACAACGCGGCCAGTTATGTCCTAATTGCCGCCAGTTCAATACAAAGGTAAAAACTAATTTGGTTTCATCAAACCAGTGAAACCGAGTGAACTATGGGTTTTTGGGGTTCATGAGATGATTCTTGAGTTGGTTATTTGTGTAGGCTGGAAACAACAATCACTTGTTTTGCTGGGCATGTCAAGCACATTTCTGTTATCTTTGCAAGAAAGTGGTGAAGAAATCTGCTCAGCATTATGGACCAAAGGGTTGCAAGCAGCACACAGATGGGTAAAGGCATGTCTGCAAAGATCAAACACAGATTTTGTTTTCTTCTCCTGAGGTTTTCCTTTGTTTTAAGGTCCAAAGAAACATTGATAAGTTGGTTCATTTTTCGATTGCGGTTTCAATATTTATTACACTCTTGTCATTATTGTGTGCTCTCGTTTGCTTATGGTCCAATAAAACATTGATGGGTTTGGTTCCTTTTTTGAAGATAAAGATAACCCAATTGTTCTTACGTTACGTTTCCTAAATTCTCATCATATTTTGATGAGATAAAGTTTTTTTTAAAATATATCAAAACCCTTTGTCTGGCATATGAAGAAGAACAGGGAGATTGAGTTGAAGCCAACAATGGCGTAGATGCAGATGATGAATTTCTGAGAGAGACATCATCTCTTATACTATATGCTTTCTCGGTATGTCACTTCGTATAAATTAATTCTCTCTTCTTGTAAGGTCTGTTTTGTCGACCTGTAATTAAAATGGTGATGTACTGATGTTAAGCAATGTTGTCTTCATAATCATAATAACTTGCCATCGTTAATATGCACTGGTATAGATGAAATTAATGTAGTGTCAAGTGTGTAACTTCTTATACTGGGTTTGTTTCAGAAATCCCAAGTTTGGTGGAGCTTCCTTCCTATACTGGGAATCTCATTAAACTGACTGTATTTGAAGATTAGTAGATTTTACTAAATGCACAAATCTGGAAACTCTTCCAAGTGGCATCAACCTCCATCTAAACCAACCAGGGATCAAAGAAGTTCCTTGGTTGATCGAGAGCTTTGCTATTCTTAAAACATTTCTAAACTGAAACAACTTGAGTATGCTAATTTCACAGACTGCAGGGGGTTAGCTGAAGCTAGTTGGCATGGTGATCGTTCAGTGAAAGCAGATATTGTCTCAAATGTTGAATTCAATTTCATGAACTGTGAATCAAGAAGCTCTTCAACAACAACCAGTTTTCAAGATTATGATCTTTCCAGTGGAGAAGTGTCTTCATCTTTCACTAACCGAACAACTAACGAAGCTGTTTGGCCATTCAGGCAGCTCTCGCTCAACCGTTCTTCAGATTTCGGGCTTGCATCTTGGTTGATGATATATCTTCTATCTCCACACTTAATTTAAGACATGTAGCTATCCAGGTTTATGCGGTGTTTCGTCAGAGAAGAGAAATATGTTTTGTCAAAAGATCCCGACATGAATATCTCTGTTTGACACCAAAGCGTTTTACAATCATCTCTTTATTCATGTTCTTGTGGATTGTTGTTAATTCTCTAGTTATTATATGTTTAACGTTTTACTATGTTACTAGTCGAACCACAAGTCTTGTTCACATAGGTTTGAGATGAAAGTAATGAACTCAGCTGAAGAATTGAAGATATCTCACTAGAACTTTTTAAAAAAAAAAATTGGAAAAAAATGTGAAGAAAGAGAATAACAAGAATATCTTATCTGAGAAACTCAAAAAAAATTTCGAGATATCTATTTCGCACATACCTTTATATCGTTGGTTTAACTTTTATTTATAACTTAAAATTTGATTACATATTTGAAATATACTAAAATATTTATTTTATCTCATGAAGAGTGATGTCCTTAGATCTAAAATTAACTCTAAAGTTCTGGTAACTATGATCTGATCTCAAAAGGCACAATAACCTATTATTATAAACTGTTATTTGGACGTGGGTTTTGTTAATTGAGATAAAATTTTGTGTATTAAACCCATATAAACGGTTATTATATAACTGTGGATTTATTACAATTAGCAGCAACTGAGTAAACAGTTTACTGAAACGTAGAACAAGTATCCTAAATTGTTTTAAAAAAAAAATATCTTCATCTTCTCATTCCATTTGTCATTAGCTTTGAAGACTCGCAGAAAACTGGAATAGGCACGTGTCGCGGTGACGGAGCAGCACCCGTTGTGACCGAACCATAAAACAGATCTTTTTCTTGACTTGGTGCTTGAATCGACTTCTCAATAACCTGATCCGGTTTAGAATTAATGCGACTTCACGGAATCAGACGGTTTTGATGGTTTAAAAGAAACGTTTTGTCGTGGGTAGCAAAAACGTTTCAAGCGGGAGAGAGGAGCCACCCTTTACATGAACATGTAAATTAATCGGAGATACAAGAGAAATAGTGGAAACCAACTCCGACTTTTGTATGAAACGGAACGGCGTAAACGTTTACGCTTCTGACCATGTAACGGTGTGTTAACATCATGGACATCTTCAAAGAGAGATTTGATTCTTGATCAAAGAACTGTAGACTCTTCAAAGTATGTGTTAGTGTGATCGTGAGAAAATAATGAGAGGGTTACATAAACTATAGTATTACACACAGGTTATTTATACTGCTTTTGTGAGTCGGTGACACACAAAAGGAAATATGTGTAAGTATTTCTTTTTTTTTTTGTCAACATAATATATCGATTAGTTTAGAAAAGCCAATTTGGCGGAATGTTGTTTACATAGGTAACATAGTGCGGTATAGTACGAACATTTTGTGCCAAACGATCTGCTTTTACATTCTCATTTCGTGGAATAAGCGATAAAGAGAAGGATAAATTTTTTTCCCTATCAGATGTAATGTCTTCTAAGTATACTACGAATGCCGGCCAATCTGTTGGGGAAGACACCATCTTCACCAGGTCAGAGCAGTCAGTCAAAAACGCCACATGTAGATTGCCAGCTCCAATCATACATCTCATCGCCAACACCAGGGCCTCCATCTCTGCATGCAGGGCAGAAAGACTTCGTCGTCGGTTGGTAGCTCCCATCGTTGTCACCATACTATGTGATGTACAAAACCACCCAAAACCTGCAAAGCTATCTGTCGCCTTCCATGATCCATCCACGTAACATCGATGACCGCTGAAGGAGATCGGTAAAGGGTTTAAGCGTGGAAGAGGATGGTTTTGTTGCCCCAAAATAGGCGAGATTGTACCCTCCTCCTCCACCTGTGCTTGCTGCCAAACCCGAGATTTCGTGTATGCCAATCGAACCACCTCGAGGGGATCCTCATCTATATTTTCAAAAATTTTAGCATTTCTAACCTTCCAAATGTACCACATTACCCAAGGATAGGAATCGCTTTGGGCCTGAGGTGGTTGCCGCCAAAAAAGGTAATCCAGATTTGTGAACAAAGATACCGAGGAAAACGACTGTAATCCTGATGGGACTTGGGATAACGCCCATACCTGACGGGCAGGTGGACATTCGAATAAAACGTGATTAATCGTTTCTTCGAAGTGGCCACACCTACCACAAACCAAATCACAATTAATTCCTCGTCTGCTGAGATTAGCAGAGACCAAAATACACCCAGTAAGACCCTGCCACATGAAATGTTGGAGTTTTGGTGGGCATTTGATTTTCCAGACATGTGCTTGAAGCGGGATGCAATTAGGCCCATGTAGCAGGGAAGATGCCATAACTGGATCCGAGAGACGTGCCGTATGATATCCTGATTTGATCGTGTATTTTCCATTTTTTGTAAAGTGCCAACCAAGGGAATCCAGAATGTTGTTATAACCTAAGGGAATCGTAGAGACTAACTCAACGTCAGATGGGTCGAAGAGAGTCTTCAATCTGTCAAGATCCCATGATCTTGTCTAATGATCAATCAAGTGATGAATTTGTAGAGAGGGGTCCATGAGGGACCCGTTACTTTTAGCTGGTCTCGGGAATTGAGATGGTATCCAAGGGTCATGCCATACAGAAATGGTATCTCCTGAACCAACTCGTTTAATTAGTCCTTTTTTCACCAGAGAGCGAGCTGAGAACATACTCCGCCATCCATAGGATGGTGAATATGATTTTATATCTTTCATAGGATTGGAATTTTGATAGTAACGACCTTTGAAAACCTTTGCAAATAATGAATCAGGCGCATCCATCAATCTCCATAGCTGTTTCGCCAAGAGAGCCGTATTGAAATCATTAACATTACGAAACCCGAGGCCTCCTAACTGTTTGCTGCTGCATAATTTCTCCCACGCTTGCCAATGCATGCCTTTTTATTCGCCTCCCGCGTGCCACCATAAATCAACCACCGCGCTAGTGAGCTTGGAGGTGACTAATTTAGGCAGGCGGAAGCAAGACATGACATAGGTGGGAAGCGCCGCAACTACCGATTTAATCATAACCTCTTTCCCTCCTTTGAATAGAAATTTGGCCGACCAACTATTAATTCTGCTTTGTAGCCTATCTCGTACAAAGGAGAAAAGCTTTGTCTTAGAGCCACCCATGCTTTCCGGTAAACCTAAGTAAGAACCCATTTCTTCCAGATTTGTTATTCCTAGAACCCCATGAATCGCCGTTTTTGTTGAATTTTCAACTTTGTGACCGAACTGTAGTGAGGATTTCGCAAAATTTATTTGCTGTCCCGAAACCTCCTCATATTGTTTACGGATCTCCATAATAGCACTGCATTGGTCCGTATTTGCTTTACAAAAAAATAAGCTGTCATCCGCAAATAAAAGATGTGAGATTGGTGGACACTTGTTTGCCACTTTGATTCCAGTAATCAACTTTTTCTGCTCTGCCTTTCGAATATTGGCAATTAGTATTTCAGTGCAGAGAATGAAAAGGTAGGGTGACAGAGGGTCGCCCTGACGTAGCCCCCATTCCGGTGTTATTGATCCCCTCGGTTGGCCATTTATTAGCACTTGATACTGCACAGACGAGATGCAACGCATAATCCAAAAAATCCATTTATCGCAAAATCCATTTATGTGTATGTATTTCATTTTTTTTTCTTTTTCGATGAATCCATTTTGGTCTAATTTGCCAAATTACATAATAATGAATAAGATAAGATATGCAGTATTAATCATTTAATTAAAATCAATAAAAGTTTTTTTTATTATTATCAAATCACAAATAGTTCCTTTCTCGTCTTTTTGTTGAACTTTTATATTCGTAATAATTTTATCTTTAGTCCCGCTGTCTCCCTATCTATTTGTATTGTGCATGGAGAGGCTATGCCACTTGATAAAGCATGCAGTTGTTGAGAAGCAATGGAAACCGATTCGACTGTTTTGGGGTGGTCCGCTGTTATCACATATCTGCTTTGCGGATGATTTAATTTTATTTGCAGAGGCATCTGTGTCGCAAATTGGAGTCATACGATGTATAATGGAGCGATTTTACAACTTATCCGGTCAGAAGGTCAGCTTGGAGAAATCCAAGATCTTTTTCTCTGAGAATGTGTCGCGTGAGTTGGCGAATTCGATCAGTGGGGTGAGTGGTATTTCAGTCACACATGATCTGGGTAAGTACCTCGAAATGCCGGTACTTCAAAAGAGAATTAACAAGGACACATTTGGGGAGACTCTCGCGAAGGTGCAATCGCGTTTATCTGGTTTGAAATGTCAGTTTATTAGCTTCGCGGGAAGATTGACATTAACAAAAGCAGTCATGTCCTCTATCCCAGTACATACTATGAGTACAATCTGCATGCCACAGTCCTTATTGGATAAGCTAGACCAAACATCAAGAAATTTTGTATGGGGGAGTAAGATGCATACCGTCGCGTGAGATAGAGTTACTTTACCAAAGTCTGAAGGTGGTTTGGGAATTCGAAACGCTAAAGAGATGAATATGGCTCTTGTATCTAAGCTGGGTTGGAGATTATTGCATGATCAGAAGAGTCTCTGAGCAACATTGGTCAGACAGAAATATAAGGTGGGAGATATTCATGATAAGTCAAGGCTAGTGGTGAAGAATGGGTGTTCTTCGACTTGGCGAAGTATACTCACGGGATTACGAGAGGTTGTTGACCCGGGAGTGAGCTGGGTTCTTGAAGATGGCCGACGGATTAAGTTCTGGACAGACCGGTGGCTCTTTGGGAACCAGTTGTTGGATGTTACCATCAGAGAGCTANTGGTGAAGAATGGGTGTTCTTCGACTTGGCGAAGTATACTCACGGGATTACGAGAGGTTGTTGACCCGGGAGTGAGCTGGGTTCTTGAAGATGGCCGACGGATTAAGTTCTGGACAGACCGGTGGCTCTTTGGGAACCAGTTGTTGGATGTTACCATCAGAGAGCTACCGTTGGGATTTGAAAATGTCTTGGTTGCTGATATGTGGAGGAATGGTTATGGGTGGGACATGAGTCGTATCTCGCCGTTTGTATCGGAGAACATGAGGTTGGAGCTCATGTCGGTGGTAGTGGACAATGTAACCGGGGCGCGAGACCGGTTGTCTTGGGGTGAGAGTGAGAATGGATTGTTTTCGGTGTCCACGACGTATAAGCTTCTAACACGAGATCACTCCCCATGAATGAATATGGTGAGCTTCTATAATCGAGTATGGAAAGTGGATGCATCAGAGCGAGTTAGGGTGTTCATATGGTTAGTGGGAAATCAAGCAATTTTGACGAATACGGAGAGATATAGACGCCACCTATGTACTACGGATCTATGCCAAGTGTGTAAGAACGGCATAGAAACCATTCTCCATATTCTTAGGGACTGCATGGCGATGGTGTGTGTTTGGACCCGTCTTGTGCCTACTCGGCGAAGGAGCACATTCTTCAACCAAACTCTTCTTGAATGGATCTATACAAACATGGGGGATGAGACGGAGATTTATGGAAGTAACTGGTCCACAGTGTTTGATATGTCTATTTGGTGGAGTTGGAAGTGGAGATGTGACAATGTGTTCGACAATTATGAGAAATGTCGGGATCGAACTCGCTTTATTAAGGAGTTAGCTCAAGAAGTAACGATCGCTAATCGGAAGAGCCGGGATTCTGCTCCACCTAAGCCACGGGTGGAGACGATGATTGGATGGAAACCACCTCCGAAATGGTTGGATTAAACTCAATACCGATGGTGCATCGCATGGGAACTCGGGCTTGGCGACAACGGGGGGTGCTCTGAGAGATGAGTATGGCGAGTGGCGTGGGGGTTTTGGATTGAATATTGGTCGATGTACGGCTCCGTTGGCGGAATTATGGGGAGTGTACTATAAGCTGTACATTGCCTGAGAGCAGCGAATTACACGATTGGAGCTTGAAGTGGATTCGCAACTGGTGGTGGGATTTCTTAAGACAGGGGTGAGCGATACACACCCGCTGTCCTTCCTGGTACGTCTGTGTCATGACTTTTTATTTAGGGACTGGATAGTCCGTATTTCTCATGTGTATAAGGAAGCTAACTGTCTGGCTGATGGGTTAGCTAACTATGCGTTTTTGTTGCTGATTGGCTTTCATTCCTTTTTTGTTTCTCCTCCGGATGTGGAGTCGATTATGCGAGACGATTTGATTGAGTCTGTGCGCCCTAGACTTATTCGTTTGTAATTTCGTTATTTTTTTCTTAATAAATGGGAGACTTCTACCAAAAAAAAGAAAAAAAAATNTCCTCTGTTCCTAATAAATTGATGTTTTGAGTTTTAGTTTTGTTCCTAAAAGATTGATTTTCTAGATTAAAAAGGTGAAATGATTTTTTTATTTTATGTTTTTTGACACATGTCATGTAAGTAATTGTCTAAATTTTATCTTTCCATTCATAAAGCAATTTTAAAGTTTTTTTTTTTTTTTTTTGTCAACCACACATTGATTAAAAA